>CM075985.1:39673154-39926478 GCA_038087875.1 Malacoraja senta | reverse complement strand
GGTGGTGGGTGTATGAAACAAGCTGCCAGAGGAGATAGTTGAGGCAGGGTCTATCCCAACATTCAAGAAACAGTACATGGAGAGGGCAGATTTGGAGGGATATGGTCCAAACTCAGACAGGTGGGACTAGTGTAGCTGGGACTAGTGTAGCTGGGACATGTTGGCTGGTGTGGGAAAGCTGGGCCAAAGGGCCTGTTTCCACAGTGCATCACTCTATGACTACTGTAGCTGGGACATGTTGGCTGGTGTGGGCAAGCTGGGCCGAAGGGCCTGTTTCCACAGTGCACCACTCTATGACTCCTGAGGCCAGTGCCTCACCTGTACTGCAGAGACCAGGCTGTGGACACTCTGAGGGCAGGACACATCCGTCACATACACCGAGTGCCGCTGGTCACCATGGGGCAAGCTCCGCAGCGTTTCCTCAGCCGAGCGTTCGTCCACGTCCACCACCACCACCGCCGATCCCTCCTCGGCAAACCGCTGGCACACGGCTCGTCCAATGCCACTCCCTCCACCTGCACCAAAAGCACAGGGGCATTACTGGCACTGTGCCCACCGACAGAGCAACAGGGGGCAAACAGAGAGATCTGGGTACAGGCTGGGGGAGGGTACACGGTACTCAGGGAGAGGGCGGGATAGGGAGCAGGGGGGGTTGGGGCAGGGGTAGACAGGGGGCTGGGAGAGGCTTCTTCTTCTTCTGTCGTATGTCTTTTAGACCTGCAGCTCCGTTGAGGCGAGCCAGGCCAACGTGTCATCGTCCAGGTTAATCAGACCTCGTTCACCATTCGGTGGCCGGTGTTTGGGGCAACTGGTGACTATGTGCTCCACTGTCTGTGTTGGGTCCCCACACTCACAGGAGGCGCTGTCCATGGGGCCCCACCTCTTCATCGCTACTCCATAGCGTCCGATGCCTGTCCTCAAGCGGTTGAGGGTTGTCCACTGCTTTCGGGGCAGGTCCTGGCCAGGGACGTCCATGAGGTCATTGATGTAATGGTGTAGCCTAGATGGTTCCGCTGACTTCCACTGGTCTCTCCATCTCGTCTTGACCCAGGCGGCCTTAGAAGCGTCAGCCGGTGTTGTGCAGAGCAGCTCTTGGGCTTGCGTGGCAAAGGGGTGCCGTGACTTGAGGCGCACTCGTCGTGGTGTCTCTGTGACGATCTGATGGAGGAGGTGGGATTCACTGGTCTGTACCTTTCGAGAGAGGGCCAGCGTGGCTGCTTCTCGTCTGATGTTGGCTGGGGCGATGCCAGCGAGGACGGGCAGTTGGTTTACTGGGGGGGCTCGTAGGCATCCGGAGACAGTCCGCAGGGCGCTGGGAGAGGCGAGAGGTAGGGAGGGGGGCAGCGGTAGACAGGGGGCTGGGAGGGGAGAGATGGCGGGGAGGGGAGAGGGGTATGGATGGGGGGGAGCGGAGAGGGGTAGGGAGGGGGCGAGAGTGATAGGAAAGGGGGGGGAGGGGTAGACATGGGGCAGGGAAGTAGGAAGGGGAGAGGGGTGGGGGGGGGGAGATGGGGTAGGGGTGGTGAGGGGGGCAGGGGGGAGCGGGGTTAGGGGAGGAGAAGGGGGCAGCAGGAGAGGGGGCAGGGGGAGAGGGGGCAAGGGGGTTAGGGGGGAAGATGAGGGGAGAGGGGGGGAGATGTGGGGAGAGGGAGGGGGGTTAGGGGGGAGAGGGAGGGGTGTTAGGGGGGGGGAGGGAGGGGGGGGGGTTAGGGGGGGAGAGGAGGGGAGAGGGAGGCAGGGGGGAGAGGGGATTAGGGGGGGAGGGGGGAGAGGGAGGCAGGGGGGAGAGGGGGTTAGGGGGGGTGAGGGGGGCAGGGGGGAGATGTGGGGAGAGGGGGGCAGGGAGGAGAGGGGGTTAGGGGGGAGAGGAGGGGAGAGTGGGAGAGGGGGTAGGGTGGATGGGGGTGGGGTGGAGAGGGGGGTAGGAGGGTGAGGGGGTAGGGGGGTATGGGGGAGGGGTGGAGAGTGGTGTAGGAGGGTGAGGGGTGGGGGGGAGAGGGGGTAGGGAGGGGTGGGGTAGACATGGGGCAGGGGGGATAGCAAGGGGATGGGGGGAGGTAGGGGGGAGAGGGGGTTAGGGGGGAGAGGGGGTTAGGGGGGAGATGATGGGGGAGAGGGTAGGGGGGATGGGGAGGGGTGGAGAGTGGTGTAGGAGGGTGAGGGGGCGGGTGGAGGGGGTAGGGAGGGGAGGGTAGACATGGGGCAGGGGGATAGCAAGGGGATGGGGGGAGGTAGGGGTGAAGTGGGGGGTGGGGAGGGGGGAGGGGCAGGCAGGGTTAGATTGGGCGAGGGCAAGGGGCAGAGGTAGGGAGAGTGTGAGAGGGGGAGCCTTCTCCCTGGGTCACAACCCGACACTATGATCGTGCAGGAGGATTGTCACTGAACAATATGCAAAATATATAAATATATCTCTGCACTTGACTTAGGTAGACGAGTCGTGCACTGTCCCCTCACCCCCAATATCTCCCTCGCTCTCATCTCTCCCGCTGCGGACGCGTCCCCTCCACCCTCACCTGTGACCAACGCCAGACGGGAGCTGAGTCGGAAACCCGACAACGAACCCGCCGCCGCCGCCGCCATTACCCCTCCCCGCCCACACAATGGCCCCGCCCACACCCCGACACACGAGCCCCGCCCCCACTCAAAGGCCCCGCCCCCTGCAGTGCAAGAGCTGCAGCTCCGCGTCCATTCAGCCCGTCGCTTCCGTCCGTGCCAGCCCCAGACGGCAGCCATTCCCACCGGCACTGTGTCCTCATTCCCCCCACAGCCCTGCAGCTCATTCCCACCCACACACACACATAGATTGGCTGTTATTTCATTCTATTTGCCCTTAACCCAAACTCCAAAGAGTAACCCATCAGCGATAACATATTTATCTCATGATTCTATGAGCAAGATGCCCCATCTACACTAGTCCTGCATTTGGCCCATATCCGTCTGGACCTTTCCTACCCACGTACCTGTCAACGATTCTTTTAAATGTTGTTATAGTCCCTGCATCAACTACTTCCTTCCCGCATCCCTCTGTGTGAAAAATTTCCCCCTCCGGTTCTATTAAATCTTTCCCCTCTCACCTTAAACTGGCAACCTCTGGTTCCTGATTCCCCGACGTAATGACGAACCAGAAGCATTCCAGTTGGAATGTGTAGGAAGGAACTGCAGATGTTGGTTTAAACCGAAGATAGACACAAATAGCTGGAGTAACTCAGCGGGACAGGCAGCATTTCTGGAGAGAAGGAATGGGTGACAATATGGCTCGTGACCCTTCTTCAGACCTTTGTGTTAAAGACTCTGTGCATTACCAGCATGGGTTTGTGATGCAGGAGATGTGATGCAGGGGAACGTGGAAACTCCACATAGAGAGCACCCGTGGGCAGTATTGAACCCAGCTCACTGGGAACCAGAGGCATCAACTGCTGTGTCATTTTGCCTTCCAAAGAGAGAAAAGATGTGGCTAACAATTGGTGCTATTAAATGAAAGAAATACTAGTATAGAACTTATTTTATTGTCTTTTAATAACAGTAAAAACAAATCATTGCTAATTCATTTTGGTGAAAGTCTCATTAGTTTATGTTATCGGAGCAGAATTAGGCCTGAATTAACCCCCGGAATATCTGTGTCAATCTCAGCCTTAAAAATATCCACTGACTAGGTCTCTTCAGCCGTCTTGGCAATGAATTCCACAGATTCACCACCCTCTGTGCAAGTTCACAAGTTCACGTTCGAGGAGTAGAATTAGGCCATTTGGCCCATCGAGTCAACTCCGCCATTCAATCATGGCTGATCTCTGCCTCCTAATTCCATTTTCCTGCCTTCTCCCATAACCCCTGACACCCGTTCTGATCAAGAATTTGTCTAGATCTGCCTTAAAATTTCCACTGACTTGGCCTCCACAGCCTTCTGTGGCAATGAGTTCCACAGATTCACCACCCTCTGACTAAAGAAGTTCCTCCTCACCACCTTTCTAAAAGAGCACCCTTTAATTCTGAGGCTGTGACCTCGGGTCCCAGACTCTCCCACTAGTGGAAACATCCTTTCCACATCCACTCTATCTATGCCTTCCCTGTGACCTTTGCTCCATGGTGGCACTGGCTGAGGTGGACTGACATTAGTTTAGTTTAGTTTATTATCACGTGTACCAAGGTACAGTGAAAAGTGTTTTTTACACTCTATCCAATCAGGGGAAAGATAATACATGATTACAATTGAGCCGTCCACAGTGTACAGACGCATGTTAAAGGGAATAACGATTTGTCAAGGTAGAGCCAGTAAAGTCCGAAAAAATGATAGTCCAAGGATCTCCATTGAGGCAGATAGTAGTTCAGGACCACGCTCTAGTTGTTGGTGGGATGGTTCAGTTGCTTGGTAACAGCTGGGAAGGAACTGTCCCTGAATCTGGAGGTGTGCGTATTCACACTTCTGTACCTCTTGCCTCATGGGAGAGGGGAGTAGAGGGAATGACGAGGGTGTGACTTATCCTTGATAATGCTGCTGGCCTTGCCGAGGCAGCGTGAGGTGTAGATAGAGTCAACGGAAGGGAGGTTGGTTTGTGTGAGGTTCTGGGCTGCGTCCACAACTCTACAATTTCTTGCGGTCTTGGATGGAGCTGTTCCCAAACCGTGCCGTGATGCATCCCGATAAAATGCCTTCCGCGACGCATCTGAAGAAGTTCATGAGAGTCGTTCGGGACATGCCGAACTTCCTAAGCCTTGGCCATAGCTTCCATGTGTTTGAGGATGTTTACAGCTGTGATTCAATTGTGCTGCTGCAATTAAGAATTTCATTTTTCTATCTGGGACAAAGGACAATAAAACACTCTTGACACTTGACACTTGACTCTTAACCATTGACAATTGACTCTTGACTCTTGTCACTTGACCCTTGACGTGTCTGTTCTGGGTTGATGTGCTGGTGATATTTAGTCCCCTGGCCCTGCATCTTCCTGGGTGAGGAGTCAGTGAGGGTGGGGAGGGGTCAGACGCCACCATGCACAGGCGGCAGTGGTGAGAGCCAGCGCTGGGATCTCAGGGTTCCCCAGCAGCAAGCACCAGCAGGCGGTGTATCCCAGCAGGGCGACGGTGTATCCCAGCAGGGCGGCTGTGGGCCAGGGCTGGGCGTAGGGGCGGCGGAGAGCCAGGGCGAGGGTGAGGGTGCCGAGAGCGGCCCACAGGAGGCCGGAGGGGGCAGCGGGGAGGAGGCACAGGCCGACGTAGCCCTGGGCCCCGCAGCACCATCTCCACAGCCCCGCGGCCCTGCAGAGGCCCAGCAGAGAGCAGCAGGAGCCGGCGACTCCCAGCACAGCACAGCACACCCACCAGACCCACACGTCCGTGTCCGACAGCCACAGCAGGCCGAGCAAACCCCCCCAGCTCAGCGCTAGCAGAAGAGGATGGGCTCGACCTCTCCACGCCACGGCAACACAGGCAGCGACCACGCACATCCCAGCAGGTCCAGCACAGGCCAGCAGGAGGCAGGAGAGCCCCACGAAGCCCAGCGCCCCACAGGAATCCCAGCAGGCCTGGGCCAGGCGGGTGTGCCCCAGCAGAGACCAGCAGAGGCCGCCGGATCCCAGCAGGGCACAGCAGACCAGGTAGAGCTCGGCTCTGCCCGGAGAGGCCGCGGGCAGAGCCAGGAGCAGCGCCAGGCTCAGCCATTCCCAGCGCCGGCTGTCCCGGCCCCCTCCTCCAGCACCTCCAGATGCCCCCACCTTGAGGGGCCTCTGCAGAGAGTCCACCCTCAGCCCAGGGCCCACGAGAGGGAGGGGTCCATGGGCAAGCTGAACACTGGAGGCACAGACATAGGACATGCCACCACGGACATAGAGGGTTTCTAGCAGCCCCCTCCAACCCAGCCCAGCTCCTGTAGCCCTGGGCAATGTTGCCAAGCTGGAAAGGACACGGAGACGATTTACGAGGATGTTGCCAGGAATAGAGGGTGTGAGATATAGGGAGAGGTTGAGTAGGCTGGGACTCTATTCCCTGGAGCGCAGGAGGGTGATGGGTGATCTGAAAGAGGTGTACCAAATCATGAGAGGAATAGTTGCACAAAGTGTCTTTCCCAGAGTAGGGGAATCGAGGACCAGAGGACATAGGTTTAAGGTGAAGGGGAAAAGATTCAATAGCAACCTGTTTCCATGCTGTATGACTCTCTGACTGTGTCGCTACTGGTCCAGGCGGAGTTGGTGGGGTGGGGAGGTGGGGACGGTGTGGTTGTCTCCGTTGGGGGGGTGGGGGGGAAGATGGGGGTGATATCCCCCTCCCTGCCGAGCCGCTCTCTCACCCACCCGGGCCCACCTTCACTATCCAGGCAGGACAAGGGTCCGGCTCTGTGGATCTCCAGGCAACTGGTGCCCCCGGGTGGAGTGGGCAGTGGTCGGGTTCAGCAGCTGCCGCTCGGAGCCTGTAACACAACGGGAAATGTGTGAAAGTACCGATCATCCCACTGAATCATAGACTCAACCTGCACCGAGACAGGCCCTTCGGCCCAACACCGCCATGCTGTCCAACGTGCCCCATCTAAGCTAGTCCCAGTGCGGTATAGAGGGAGTGGACCGGGCGTGGGGGAACCAATGTGAGGGAGGGGGGGGGGGGGGAGAGAACAAAGGGGGACATGGCACGGAGGTACTTTGTGACTGTTGGCGCCCTTTATGTGGCCACTATTTGCATCTTGAGCCATCTTGGGGAACGGCTGCTAACCAGCAGCCGTCCGTTAAATTCACTTTTTTTGTTAGTTTTTAGTTTTTTTATGTCTTTGTCTGTTGGGGAATTTTGTCTTTTAATGGGGGGGGGGGGTAATGGGGGAAACTATTTCTAGGTCCCTACCTGGTCGGTGAGGCAGCTTTTTCTCCGGGCTGCCCCGTCGACCCATCCTTGCGGCCTACCAGCGAGCGTGGAGCGGCGTGGAGCGGCGTTTCCTGGTGGGGACTGCCCAGCACCTTCAGCTTCGGTGGCGGCACAGCGCTGGAGCGCTATCGCGGAGCGGAGCGGAGCGGGCGATGCCTTGCCTGGGTCGCCGCGCTGGATCGACGCGCTGGAGCTCCGGTGAGCTGCGACCGCCGAGCTCAACACCTCCGGGCTGCGGGACTGCGGAGCCGACCCCAACATCGGGAGCCTCTGAGCTCCAAATCGGCGTGGCCTTGTCGGCTTCAGGAAATCTGCCGCTCCAGGTGGCCCAGCCGCTGCGAGGACTCTCCCGACGCCGGGGCAACAGCACCCGGCGAGAACGGCCAGGAACATCGGGCCTCCGTAGAGGCAACTGTGGAGGCCTCAATAGGCCTGACTTTGGGTGAACTGGGGTTGGGGACTGGACATTGTGCCTTCTCCCGCAGTGGTAACCATTGTGGGGGGATGATTTTGTGTGTAATGTGTAGTGTCTATGTTAGTCTATGTCCAAGATGGCGGTCGGAAGGGAGAGTGGACGCTGGCGCGGTTTAGCAGCCGCTGCTCTCTCTTCCATATTGTGTTTTTGTTTTTGTTTTTGGATTTAATTCTATCCTTAATTTGTGTACTCGTGATGTCTTTGCTATTTATTTCATTCCGCTTACATGTTTCTACACTCTTAGTTAAACTTTGTAAGGTGTCCTTTGAGACTTTTGAAAGGGCGCCCATAAATAAAATGTATTATTATTATTATTATACCTTGTGTCGGCAAGCAAAGAATTCCTCTGTTACTTGTTACATGTACTTAATGTGTCAATAAGTAAATCTGTAATGTGTCAATATGTAAATGTAGTTGAGGTCAGTTCATTGGCTATATTTAAGAGGGAGTTAGATGTGGCCCTTGTGGCTAAAGGGATCAGGGGGTATGGAGAGAAGGCAGGTACAGGATACTGAGTTGGATGATCAGCCATGATCACATTGAATGGCGGTGCAGGCTCGAAGGGCCGAATGGCCTACTCCTGCACCTATTTTCTATGTTTCTATGTTTCTATGAACCAATGTTGTATAACGTTAGTACCTCCACCAATGTAAAGCACTTTGGCCAATGAGAGTTGTTTTTTAAATGTGCTTTTGAAATAAAAGTGACTTGACGACTTGACTGACATGTGACGATAAAGGATTCATTCATTCATTCATTCATGCATTCATTCATTCATTCGTAGAGCCGCTGCCCCACAGCGACCACTGCCTACTCCACTCGAGGTCGAGGTTCGATCCTGACCTCGGTGCTGTCTGTGTGTGTGGAGTTTGCACGCTCTTCCTGTGACCCCATGGGTCTCTTCCGGGTGCTCCGATTCCCTCCCATATCCCAAAGATGTGTGGGTTTGTAAGTTCATTGGCCCTCTGCAAATTGTGCCTAGTGAAGGGAGTGGATGAGAACGTGGGATAACGTTGAACTAGTGTGAACGGGTGATGGCTGGTCAGTGTGTTTTTTGGGCCGAAGGGCCTGTTTCTGTGCTGTACCTTTCAATCAATTAATCAATGTTCACCCTCAGCCTCCTATGCTCCATCTTATCCAACCTCTCCCTATAAGTGAAGTCCACAAGCCCAGGTAACACCGTGGTGAATTTCTTTGGTGCCCGTTCCAACTCCTTGTCCAATGTTGGAGGTGAGAGGGATGGAGTGGGGTTATTGGTATCAGGACCAAAAGCATCAATAGCCTGCCATCACCTCTCATCTCAGATAGACACAAAATGCTGGAGTAACTCAGCGGGACAGGCAGCAACTCTGGAGAGAAGGAATTGGTGACGTTTCAGGTCAAGGAATATATAGAATCCCCTTTGATATCTTGTTTTTACACCTTACACTTCCTTATCTCTGTGTCTATCTCTCCCCTGACTCTCAGTCTGAAGAAGGGTCTCGACCCGAAATGTCACGTAATCTTTTTCTCCACAGATACTGCCTGACACGCTGAGTTACTCCAACACTGTGCTCTTCACAAAACTCCAGCACCTGCAGTTCCTTGTGTCTGCAGCTTTTCCTTCATACCTTAGAGAGACATAAAAAGCTGGAGTGACTCAGCGGGTCAGGCAGCTTCTCTGGTGACAAGGAATGGGAGACATTTCGGGTCGAGACCCTTCTTCAGACTGAAAGTTAGGGGAGAGGGAAACGAGAGATGTTGGCGGTAAATAGGACAAATGAATGAAAGACATGCAAAAAGCAACGATGATCAAGGAAAGGTAGAGCCCACAATAGAAGAGATACAAAGTGTGAAACTAGCAAGACAACAGTTCCGGGTCTCGTCCACTGTCAGAGTGAGGCCAAATGCAAATTGGAGGAATACCATCTCATATTTCCCTTGGGCAGCTGACACCCCAGTGGCATGAATATTGATTTCTCCAACTTCAAGTAACTCTTGCATCCCCTCCCTCTCCCGCTTTCCCCCACTCTAGTCATTGTGCTAGTTTCACTGTTGTCCTGTGGAGTTCCACTGTCTGTATAACTCATTATCACCTATCCCACAGCCAACAATGCACCATTGTGGGCTCCACATTTCCTTGATTATCATTGCTTTGCATATGTTCCATTCATTTGTTCTATTTGTCATCTATATCTCTTGTTTCCCTTTCCCCTGGCTCTGGCTGAAGAAGGGTCTCGACACGTCCCACCTGCCTGCGTTTGGTCCATATCCCTCCAAACTTGTCCTATCCATGTACCTGTCTAACTGTTTCTTAAACGTTGTGACAGTCCCAGTCTCAACTACCTCCTCTGGCAGCTCGTTCCATACACCCACCACCCTTTGTGTGAAAAAGTTACCCGTCAGATTCCTATTAAATCTTTTCCCCTTCACCTTGAACCTTTGTCCTCTGGTCCTCGATTCCCCTTCTCTGGGCAAGAGATTCTGTGCATCTACCCGATTCATGATTTTGTACACCTCTATAAGGTCACCCTTCACCCTCCTGTGCTCCAAGGAATGGAGACCCAGCCTACTCAACCTCTCCCGGTATGTGAATATATAAATACAACACCAAAGCAAAACAGATGTCCCAAAAATGGATCTTTTGTATATCTAACCATGAATAAACAACATACCTCTGTTCCAAAACTCCCTTCACAAACAGAAAGGCATCTTAATTAGTCTGAAGATGGGCTTCGACCCGAAACATCACCCATTCCTTCTCTCCAGAGATGCTGCCTGTCCCGCTGAGTTACTCCAGCATTTTGTGTCTAGGTTTGGTTTAAACCAGTATCTGCAGTTCCTACCTATACATGGCATATTAATCACACCACCACTGAACTGTCTAGACATATATAGATGCTCCCTCCATCTGATTGCACAACTGGGTTGAAACTATATTCTGGCACCAACATTAAATGCTTGTCACAATACTCATGTACATACCAATAATTACAGGAGTTATTATTACAGGAAAAATCATCTGTTTTAATAAGCCCTCCTCCCTCCAGCCCTAACTCAGCAATGTTCACTAGTTTAATGTAGTAATATGGGCCAGTCTCACCCCGCCACTCCCTCTTCTCCCCTCTCCCATCAGACAAGAGGTACAGAAGTGTGAAAACACACACCTCCAGATTCAGGGACAGTTTCTTCCTGGCTGTTATCAGGCAAGTAAACCATCCTACCAATAACTAGAGTGGCCTGAGCTACTATCTACCTCATTGGAGACCCTTACACTATCTTTAATCAGACTTTACTGGACTTTATCTTGCACTAAACATTATTCCCTTTATCCTGTGTCCGCACACTGCACGACTCGATTGTAATCATGTATAGTCTTTCCGCTGACTGGATAGCACGTAACAAAAATGACTTTTACTGTACCATGGTACGCATGACAATAAATGAACTAGACTAAACTAAACTAATCTACATAATGTTCGCTCCAGCTATTACCCACCTGAAGTCATCTTCTTCTGCCAGATGTTTCTCTGCCTTTCCGATTTCTGCTCCGAAGCATCTCAGATTTTCCTGCATTTCCCCCAATCCCACTTCCATTGTGTTTAACATGTGCAGTTTTTCCACCACACTTTGCTCTCTCCCCTTTAAGCACCGTCATCTCATCACCCGCGCAGCAGTAGCTCCATTTTGTGAAGTGCCGCTCCTTCCTGCACGGATTTCCTCTATCTAAATGGCGTCAAGTTGGGAAAAGGGGAAGTACAACGGGATCTGGGGGTCCTTGTACATCAGTCTATGAAAGTAAGCATGCAGGTACAGCAGACAGTGAAGAAAGCGAATGGCATGTTGGCCTTTATAACAAGAGGAATCGAATATAGGAGCAAAGAGGTCCTTCTGTAGTTGTACAGAGCCCTAGTGAGACCACACCTGGAGTATTGTGTGCAGTTTTGGTCCCCTAATTTGAGGAAGGACATTCTTGCTATTGAGGGAGTGCAGCATAGGTTTACAAGATTAATTCCAGGGATGGCGGGACTGTCATATGCTGAGAGAATGGAGCGGCTGGGCTTGTACACTCTGGAGTTTAGAAGGATGAGAGGTGATCTCATTGACACATATAAGATTGTTAAGGGTTTGGACATGCTAGAGGCAGGAAACATGTTCCCGATGTTGGGGGAGTCCAGAACCAGGGGCCACAGTTTAAGAATAAGGAGTAAGCCATTTAGAACAGATACGAGGAAACACTTTTTCTCACAGAGAGTGGTGAGTCTGTGGAATTCTCTGCCTCAGAGGGAGGCAGGTTCTCTGGATGCTTTCAAGAGAGAGCTAGATAGGGCTCTTAAAAATAGAGCCCTATGGGGAGAAGGCAGGAACGGGGTACTGATTGGGGATGATCAGCCATGATCACATTGAATTGCGGTGCTGGCTCGAAGGGCCGAATGGTCTACTCCTGCACCTATTGTCTATTGTCTATTGTCCTCCAGGAGCGCCTGTCCAGTGCAATGTGCTTCCAGTTGCTCTATGCGGTGGAATTTCTTCAAACTGTTCTTGATGTTGTCCTTGAAGCGTTTCTTTGGCCCGGCGGGGGCTCGCCGATCTTCCTTCAATTGAGTACAGCATTTGTTTAGGGAGACGTGTGTTGGACATGCGGGTGACATGGCCAGTCCATCGATGTTGGTGCTGCGTTATTGTGGTGGTGATGCTGGTCATGTTGGCTTCCTCCAAAACGCTGATGTTGGTGCGTTTGTCCTCCCAGCTGATCCTCAGAATCTTTCATAAGGAGCTTTGATGATATTGTTATGTGTTGTGTTCACAGGCTTGTTATGCTTCTGCAAGTAAGGATTTCATTGTTCTGTTGTTGGTACATATAACAGTACACAACACAGAACAGGCCCTTCGGCCCATAATGTCTGTGCTTGCCCGCCAGTCCCCGCTCTCCATTCCTCCTCCCAACCCAGACGAGTTTAGGGTGGCACGGTGGCGTAGCAGTAGAGTTGCTGCCATACAGCGTTTGCAGCGCCAGAGATCCGGGTTCGATCCCGACTACGGGTGTTGTCTATATGGAGTTTGTACATTCTCCCTGTGACCTGCGTGGGTTTTCTCCGAGTTCTTTAGTTCCCTCCTGTATCTCTTGGTATTAAAGTATCTCTTTGTGTACAGAAAGTGGTGGTCACTGCCTAGTCCATTAGCTTTCTTCACTGCTTGCTGTACCTGCATGCTTACTTTCAGTAGGAATAGGTCGGGTAGATGCACGGAATCTCTTGCCCAGAGTAGGGGAATCAAGGATCAGAGGAGATAGGTTCAAGGTGAAGAGGAGCAGAGGGGCAACTTTTTCACACAAAGGGTGGTGGGTGTATGGAATAGGCTGCCAGAGGAGGTAGTTGAGGCAGGGACTATCCCAAAGTTTAAGAAACAGTTAGACAGGTACATGGATAGGACAAGTTTGGAGGGATATGGACCAAACCTAGGCAGGTGGGACTAGTGTAGCTGGGACATGTTGGCCGGCATGGGCAAGTTGGGCCGAAGGGCCTGTTTTCACACTGTATCACTCTATGACTCCACTGATAACCTGCTGTATTATTGATTGTTAAATATTTATTTGTTTTGCTGTTATGTTTAATGTCATTGATCCGGTCCCAGTACATTTGACAATTAAATACTTGTCTGTCCATTCCCTCCACAGATGCTGCCAGGCCCGCCGAGTTCCTCCAGCACTTTGTGTATTGCTCAGGATTCCAGCATCTGCAGTTCACCTGTGTCTCCATCTGGGGATTTTCTTTAATTCCCATTTGATTTCTGGGCGTGTGGAATGTAATCTTGTGGTATATTTGTGAGGACTCGTCTCGCTGTGGGTTGGGTGGGAATAGGGCGTGATGTAAACTCACTGCCATGCCCAAAGGGGATAGTGAGCCAGTGAAATACTGGCAGCTTACTTTGTCAGCACTGGTTATTGATGCCTCTGTGTGTATGTGTGTTCATGTCTGTGTGTGTGTGTGAATGCGCGCCAGTTACTAGTGTCTGTGAGTGTGAGTGTGTGTGTGTGTGTGTGTGTGTGTGTGTGTGTGTGTGCGAGTTACTGATGTGAGTGTATTTGTGTGCGAGACAGTGTCTCTTGTGAGCATTTGTGTTTGTGTGTATCTGTCAGTGAGTGTATGTGTGTGTGTGTGTGCACGTTTGTGTGCGGACGAGTGTGTGTGAGTGTGTGTGCATTTGTTTGTGGATGAGTGTGTGTGAGTGTATGTGCATTTGTTTGTGGGTGAGTGTGTGTGAGTGTGTGTGCATTTGTTTGTGGGTGAGTGTATGTGAGTGTGTGTGCATTTGTTTGTGGGTGAGTGTGTGTGAGTGTGTGTGCATTTGTTTGTGGGTGAGTGTGTGTGAGTGTGTGTGCATTTGTTTGTGGGTGAGTGTGTGTGAGTGTGTGTGCATTTGTTTGTGGGTGAGTGTGTGTGAGAGTGTGTGTGCATTTGTTTGTGGGTGAGTGTGTGTGAGTGTATGTGCATTTGTTTGTGGGTGAGTGTGTGTGAGTGTGTGTGCATTTGTTTGTGGGTGAATGTGTGTGAGAGTGTGTGCATTTGTTTGTGGGTGAGTGTGTGTGAGAGTGTGTGCATTTGTTTGTGGGTGAGTGTGTGTGAGTGTGTGTGCATTTGTTTGTGGGTGAGTGTGTGTGAGTGTGTGTGCATTTGTTTGTGGGTGAGTGTGTGTGAGAGTGTGTGTGCATTTGTTTGTGGGTCAGTGTGTGTGTGTGTGAGATTGTGTGTGCATTTGCGTGTGAGAGAGATTGTGTGAGTGTGTGTTTGTGTGTGAGAGGGAGTGTGTGTGTGTGTGGTAGTTACTGGTCTCTGTGTGTGTGAGAGAAAATATATGTGTGTGTGTGTGTGTGTGAGAAGAGTGAGTGTTTGTGTATGTACGCCCGTGACTGTGTGTGTGAGAGGGAGTGGGTGTTAACTGTGTGTGTTTGTGAGTGTGAGCTAGTCACTGCCCCACTGTGAACTGTGAGTGTGAGCTAGTCACTGCCCCACTGTGAACCGTGAGTGTGTGCGGGTGTGTGCGTGTCACTGCCCCACTGTGAACTGTGAGTGTGTGTGTGAGTGTGTGTGTGAGTGTGAGCTAGTCACTGCCCCACTGTGAACTGTGAGTGTGAGCTAGTCACTGCCCCACTGTGAACCGTGAGTGTGCGCATGTGAGTGTGAGTGTGTGCGGGTGTGAGCTAGTCACTGCTCCACTGTGAACTGTGAGTGTGCGCGTGTGAGTGTGAGTGTGTGCGGGTGTGAGCTATTCACTGCCCCACTGTGAACCGTGAGTGTGCAGGTGTGTGCGTGTGTGAGTGTGTGTGAGTGTGTGCCACTCACTGCCCCACTGTGAACCGTGAGTGTGTGTGTGAGTGTGTGTGTGAGTGTGTGTGAGTGTGTGCTACTCACTGCCCCACTGTGAACCGTGAGTGTGCGGGCGGGCGGGCGTGGTGACGGGGTCGGTGAGTCGGTGTCAGGGCTGCAGCAGGTCTCTAGATGAACGCGATGGGTTTCCCGAGTGGGCTCCTGGTGAGTCTCTCTCTCTCTCTCTCCCCCCTCACCCCCGTCACCAGAGAGTCTGGGACACGCTGGGTTGTGTCCCAGTTCCGGGCCGTTAACAGCACTCAGCAGGCCGAAGGGCCTGTTTCCATACTGTATCTCCAAACTCTAAACTCAATCCATTCCCTTCAGAGATGTTTAGGATCTGCAAATGGTGGTTTATACCAAAGATAGACACCATATACTGGAGTAACTCAGTGGGACAGGCTGCATCTGTAGAGAGAAGGAATGGGTGACGTTTTGGGCTTCTTCATAAGGGTCTTGACCCGAAATGTCACACATTCCTTCTCTCCAGAGATGCTGTCTGTCCTGCTGAGTTACTCCAGCACTTTGTGTCTTTTTTTTGTAAACCAGCATCTGCAGTTCCATAGATACAAAGATACATAATTAGGTGCAGGAGTAGGCCATTTGGCCCTTCGAACCAGCACTGTCATTCAATGTGATCATGGCTCATCCACAATCTGTACCCCGTTCCTGCCTCCTCCCCGTACCCCTTGATTCTGCTAGCCCTAAGAGCTCCATCTAACTCTCTTTTGAATGCATCCAGTGAATCGGCCTCCACTGCCTTCTGAGGCAAAGAATTCCACAAATTCGCACCTCTGTGAAAATATTTTTCCTCATTTCAGTTCTAAATGGCCTACCCCTTATTCTGTGACCTCTGGTTCTGGACTCCCCCAACATCGGGAACAAGTTTCCTGTATCAAGCGTGTCGAATCCCTTAATCATTTTATATGTTTCTATAAGATGCCCTCTCATCCTTCTAAATTCCAGTGAATACAAGCCCAGTCGCTCAATTTTGTCATCATATGACAGTCCCACAATCCTGGGAATTAAAATTGTGAACCTACGCTGCACTCCCTCAATAGCAAGAAAGTCCTTCCTCAAATAAGGAGATATTTATTTATTTATTTATTTATTTATTTAATTTGATTAGAAGCAGTGTACAAAGGTATAAACCGCGGCATATGACATAATACATTTATTGTGCAGCTTCAATTTAAATTTTTAGTTAAAGATGAGAAGAAGAAAGGAGCAAAAGCAAGAAAGAGAGAAAGTGAATGTGCATAAATAGAACCCTAGACTACCAAATTGGTGTAGCCAAAGAGTGCAGTAAAAGAAATAAGAAGAACGTAAAGAAATAAAATGACAAAAACAGAAAGAAAAAAAAAAGTGATGATATACCTACTTCATATCTCTTCCCACCCATCACCCAACCCGCAATTCGATTTAACTCCAAAGTTGTGTTGCACCATACTATCCTTATAATAAATCAATGAATGGTGTCCATGTCTTGGAAAATTGCTCTGGTTTTTCTGCTAAGACTAGTCTCATATTTTCAAGATGTATAGTCTCAGACATGTTTGTAATCCACATTTTAAGAGTAGGGGCAGATGTATTTTTCCAGAATTTATGTATTCGTTTTTTCGCCGTTATCAGGCCATAATTAAGGAAACGTCTTTGAAATATTGATAGCTCTGGGCAGGCTTCTGATGTTCCAAGAATAATCAGTTCCGCGTGGGGGTCCAGTTTTGTTTTTAATGTATTTGAGAACATTTCAAACATTCCTTTGCAGAAGTTATGTAGTTTTATACAAGAGGCGAAGGGAATGTGTTATAGTTGCTTCTTGAAGGAGACATTTGTCACAAATAGGAGATACATTTGGAAAGATCTTATTCAGTTTAGTATTTGAGTAGTAGAGTCTGTGCAGTGTTTTAAATTGATTAAAGTATGTCTAACATTAATCGAACAATTGTGTATATATTAAAGATTTCCTTCCCATCTGTCTTTTGGAATTTTTAGGCCTAGTTCCTCTTCCCAGTCTCTTCTAATTGCGTCTGACGATGGGATTTCTATATTTAGAAGGGTGTTATACAAATATGATGTTAAATTGTTTGACTCTGCGTTTCTATTCATACATTCGTCTAATATATCTGGCAGCAGAGTTTGGTAGTCATGGGTATATGTTTTCAAATAGTCTCGAATTTGAAGATATCTGAAATATTGATTACCTTTCAGATGGTATTTCGACTGTAATTCCTGAAATGACAGAAGAATTCCCATCTCGTAGAGATCTCCAAGTTTTTTAATTCCTAGTCTTTCCCAATAAGTAAACGTTTTATCTATAATAGATGGCTTGAACAAAGGGTTATTAGCTATTCGTGAGAGAAGAGATACATTTCTTAGTTTAAAAGTTGATTTTATTTGTCTCCAGATTCGTGGAGTGATGTGAATAATCAGATTTTTATCATATAGTGTGTTCTTCAACTTTGTTGGGGAGAGAAGAATCGCGCCTATATTAAAAGGCAAACACTCCTCTCTCTCCATTATTGGCATGCGTTATCCAGCCAGTAAATTACATTTTTAATATTCGTTGCCCAATAATAGTATAAGAAATTGGGGAGAGCCAATCTGCCCGTTTCTTTGGGTTTCCATAGATGTCGTTTATGAATTCTATGTGTTTTATAATCCCAGATAAAGTTTGTAATCCGAGAATCAAGATTTAAAAAAAAAAAAAAAAATAGAGAATTTGTGGGAGGAAGATCATTTTTATAGCATTTATTCTGCCCATTAGAGACATCGGAAGTGTTTACCAAAATTGAATAAGAGCATTTAATTTAGTAACTAAAGGCGGGAAGTTGCGTTGAATAGAGAAGTATATTTTCTGGTTACCTGAACCTGACATTAATGTAGATGAGATATGCATGTGCCTTTAACATAGTGACCTCATACCTACTAACCACTCCCCATATCACAAGTATATCTACAACCTCCCCACCCACAGATCGCTCTCTAGTTCCTGTGACAGACCACGTACAGCTAGTGCAATGTGTAATGCTCCAGTATGAATAAAGATAGTAAAGTAACGATGCCTCGTTATACACTCTTTACATGGTGTCAGAAGTGGGATCAACTCTAAGCTCGCTACTGTCGTCGGCTCTGCGGGGTCGCCCAGGTCCTATCTCGTCGACCACGCTGGAGCCATTTACCGATGGTCCCGCCAGCACCTTCGGCTCGTCAACGAGCCGCGTCCTCCTGCCGCGGATCCCTTTGCTCCCCCACTGCCTGTTTCGCGTCAGGGCGTTGCTCTGCCCGTCCTTCCTGACATGCAACGTTCTGCTCCTCCTCAGCCCCTTCTGTTCCACCCCACTCCGACTAGTCCTCGCTCGCCTGTCCGCGCTCTTCCCGGTCCCGATCTCGCATCCCCTCCGGGTTCGGTGCCGCGGTCTCCTCCGTCTCCTCCCGTTTCTCCCTTTCAGGTTCGTCTGTCCCCGCCGGTGCCTCTTCCTCCTGCAGGAAGGGTGGATGGCGAGACGCGAACCCGGGCGGGACGTCTTGTCAAACCGCCTGACCGCTATGGCGATTTTGTTTAACTATCCTAGCGCATGAGCCGTGGTCGCCATGTCACCATTGTATTTGCCTGTCGTTTCGAAGAGGAAAGATGTAGATTAGATATGCTTGTGCCTTTAACATAGTGACCTCATACCTACTAACCACTCCCCATATCACAAGTATATCTACAACCTCCCCACCCACAGATCGCTCTCTAGTTCCTGTGACAGACCACGTACAGCTAGTGCAATGTGTAATGCTCCAGTATGAATAAAGATAGTAAAGTAACGATGCCTCGTTATACACTCTTTACAATTAAATACCTGATATTTTCCGTAGCAATTCTGAAAGGGAATTTTAAAAGGTGTGTCGGCTCTTGAGGTTTTATTACCACAATTTCACTTTTGTTCCAGTTTATTCTATATCCTGAAAAGGAACCGAATTCCTCTATAAGATTTAATATATTTGGAATGCTAACTTGGGCATTGGTAATATATAATAATACATCATCTGCATATAATGATATTTTATTATTGGAGTATTTAGTATTATAGCCGTGAATGTTCGGATGTGCTCTTATACTTTCAATGAGGTTCAATCGCAAGGGCAAATAACAGGGGTGATGATGCACATCCCTGTCTATTGCCCCTGGATAGCTGAAATTTAGGTGAGAATATATGGTTAGTCACTATTCTGGCAGTCGGATTATCATATAACAATTTTATCCTTGAAATAAAATGTTCTCCCATCTGAAATTTTTGCAGTACTGTGAAAAGATACTTCCATTCTACTTGGTCAAATGCTTTTTCTGCATCTAATGAAATAATTGATAAGTCTTCTTCTTTAGTTCTGTGTGAGTACATTATGTTAAAAAGGCGTCTCAAATTATTAAACGAGTGTCTCTTGGGTATAAATCCCGTTTGATCCGAATGTATTAATTTATTAACATATTTACTTAATCTTCTTGCCGAAGTTTTCACTAATATTTTCTGATCTGTATTTAACAGGGCAATTGCTCTGTATGATCCCGGGTCTTCTAGATCTTTATCTTTTTTGGGTATAAGTGTGATAGTTGATTCAGCTAGTGTTTGTGGTAATGTCTGTTCTTTAAATGCATATGTATAAAGATTGTATAAACGTGGGGAAATTACCTCATAAAATCTTTTATAAAATTCGTTACTAAACCCGTCTGATCCTGGGGTTTTACCATTCTTCAGTGAATTAATTGTCTCTTCTATTTCTTTAATTGAAACCTGTGCTCCTAATTCCTCTTGTTCCAACGGATTAAGTGTTGGAAGTTTACAGTTATCAAGAAAGTTTGTAATTTTTCTGCTTTCTGTTGATCTTTTGGATGTGTATAAGTTTTGATAAAATTGGGCAAATCTTTCATTAATGTCTATTGGATATATAAGGAGATCATAACTGCACACAATACTCCAGGTGTGGTCTCACCAGGGCCCTGCAGAACAACTGCAGAAAGACCTCTTTGCTCCTATACTGTCATTAGCTTTCTTCACTGCTGCTGTACCTGCATGCTTACTTTCAGTGACTGATGTACTAGGACACCCAGGTTTCGTTGTACTTCCCTTCTCCTAACCTGACACCATTCAGATAATAATCTGCCTTCCCGTTCTTGCCTCCAAAGTGGATAACCTCATATTTTTCCACATTAAACGGCATCTGCCATGCATCTGCCCACTCACACAACCTGTCCAAGTCTCCCTGCACTCTCATAGCATGCTCTTCACAGTTCACACTGTCACCCAGCTTTGTATTATCTGCAAATTTGCTAATGTTACTTTTAATTCCTTCATTTAAATCATTAATGTATATTGTAAATAGCTGCGGTCCCAGTTGAGCTGTTCGGCACCCCACTAGTCACTGCCTGCCATTCTGAAAGTGTCTCGTTAACCCCTACACTTTGTTTCCTGTCTGCTTACCAATTTTCTATCCATGTCAATACCCTACCCCCAATACCATGTGCTCTAATTTTGCCCACTAATCTCCTGTGTGGGATCTTATCAAAGGCTTTCTGAAAGTCCAGGTACACGACATCCACTGGCCTTGTCCATTTTACTTGTTACATCTTCAAAAAATTCCAGAAGATTTGTCAAGCATGATTTCCCCTTCGTAAATCCATACTGACTTGGACCGATCCTGTTACTGCTATCCAAATGTGCTGCTATTACATGTTTGATAATCGACTCCAGCATTTTCCCCACCACCGACGTCAGGCTAACTGGTCTATAATTCCCTGCTTTCTCTCTCCCTCCTTTCTTGAAAAGTGGGATAATATTAGCTACCCTCCAATCCTTGTGTGTCCATTTTACTTCGGAGTCACGTGAGTGACTTCGTGAAGAGCCCGCTCAGCACGCATGCGCGACATTAGCGTTCACGCAGTGCAACAGCGACGAACGGGAGTACAGGCGCTCCCGCTACACGTTTAAAAAGCGGACCATCAGGTAAGTTCTTACTCTGAGGTCGTAATAGAAGCTTGCTTTGCTCTGTAATTCCAGGGGAAAATGAGTAAATCACGGCAAGCAAAGAAAACCGCCCCCAGTTCGACTCCAACAGAACGGGAGTGCTCCATCAGTGGGGGGCGAGAGGCGGCACCTGGACCGCATATGCGGCGGTCCACCCTCATCGAGACCGAGCCGAGCCCAGTGCCGCTAGCGCAGCCTGATGAGCGGCAGCGGGCTGGAGGAAAAGTAAGGCAAAAAACAAACCGGCCGGTTATGTCTGACTCCGATGAGGAGGGTCCGCCTGAGAGTGGCAGAACTAGCCGCCTGAGCCGAATGGAAAGGCTCATGGAGCAACTGCTCCAGCGAGACTTGCTTCGGGAGCTAGAGCAGTCTCGCACAGGGGGATCAGGCACACCCACAGCAGTGCCTTATAATGCACTGGCCATTGCTTCTCCCTCAGATGAGGGCAGCATTGGCGACCAGGGCTGGGCTGGTCAGGATCAGGGGTCCGTGGCTGAAGATGTCGGGAGTACGCTTGGGGTACAGGATCAGGAAGAGCTGCTGGGTGTTGTAACTCGCTACGTGGCTACACCACGAGCAGGGCGGCCATTGGAGCCAAAACTGGCGGCCAGCATCAACCACCTGTCCCTCAAACCCCTACAAGATCAGGTACTTAATGAGGCACTAGAACTCTACTCGCCTCCGGAGAACTGCAGTTCGCTTAATGTACCAGCTGTTAACAGCCAAATCTGGGGGTATGTTGGACAGACTATTCGGAGCCAGGAGGTAAAATTACAACGGATCCTCAAGCTCCTCACAACAGGGATAACATCATATGCTCGTTCCGTGGATGGGGTGGATATGACCACAAACCAGCAAGACACTCTAGCTCTGCTGTGTAACACCCAATACGAAATCAACAACCTCCGCAAGGAGATAATAAGACCTGCCCTCAATCCCAGGTATGCAGGACTGTGCAAAACACCGGCCTCAGAGCCACAGATCCTGTTATTCGGGAAGGACTTACCAAAACAGGTAAAAGACCTGGAGGAAGAGACCAAAGCATTTGGCCTCATGAGGGCAGGCCCCGGAACGAGCAGGCCCACACAACCCAGACGGCAGTACCCCACCGCGTCCACCAGTCGAAGACAAACATTCCGGACTGGTGAAAGCTCGGGGTCCGCATTCCATCCCCGGAAGCCTTTTTTAGGCCAGGGCCCAGAGCGTACCCCATGGAAAATGCGCCACCCCCAACCAACAGGACATCCAGTAGTACAACGGTGGATGAAGAAACAGAAGCAATGAACACTCCCATAACTATGGAGGTAGGTGGGTCTGGTTCCTACCAGCATATAAAAAGTGGGGGGACTGTACTAACAGGGGGGAGATTACACCTGTTCCTTGACGCATGGAGGTGTCTCACGAATGATAGTTATATACTTAACAGTATTACGGGATACAAAATAGAATTCATTCAAGAAAACATGCCACCAGTTCAGCACGTACCCCAAAGGGTCTTTACCCTCTCAGTCAAAGAGAAACTAGAGGCTCAAGCAGAACTGGTGAGGTTACTTACAAAGGGTGTCATTGAGAAATGCAAACATGAACCTTTGGAATTTGTCTCAAATATATTTACAAAAAGCAAAAAAGATGGTGGATGTCGCATCCTCATTGACTTAACCTCCCTAAATATCTTTGTTAAGTATGTACATTTCAAAATGGAAACATTTGTAACTGCTAAACAACTGATTTCTAAAGGATACTTTATGGCATGCATCGATTTAAAAGATGCCTACTATTCAGTACCCATTCATAAGGGTCATCGGAGATACCTAAAATTTACCTGGATGGGGCAACTATGGCAGTATAAAGTGTTGCCTAATGGGTTAACATCAGCCCCAAGACTATTTACCAAGATATTAAAACCAGCCTTGGCAACATTAAGAAAACAAAGACATATTGTCATGGCATATCTTGATGATATACTAATAGTAGGCAAAACCATGGAGTTGGCTAAATCAGCTGTATTAGCTACCAAACAATTGTTTGAAACCCTGGGGTTTGTCATTCATCCAGATAAATCTAAGTTGACGCCATCCACAACTATGGACTATCTGGGATTCACAATTAACTCAGTCCACATGTCTGTAACGTTGCCAAAAAGTAAAGCAGCACAATTGGCACAGACGTGCAACAATTTAATGGTTAGCAATCGACCAACCATCCGACTAGTGGCAAGTGTAATTGGCAAAATGGTAGCAGCATTTCCAGCTACACAATTTGGACCCCTGCACTATCAAAACCTACAAAGGGCAAAAGTACAGGCGTTGAAACGACATGCAGGTCACTTTGACCGAACCATGAGATTACCCATTGAAGCAATATCAGAGTTACAGTGGTGGATAGAACACATTTGGCATAGTTCCAGCCCTATCATCATCAATAACCCAACGTTAATTATACAAACAGATGCCAGTGCTCAAGGCTGGGGAGCGACTAATACCATATCCAGCGCAGGTGGTAGATGGACTAACATAGAATCATCGTTACTACAAACACTGGGCATAAATTACTTGGAGATGTTGGGTGCGTTTTATGGTTTAAAAGCGTATTCTATCGATATGCACCATTTGCATGTTCGTTTACAAATTGATAATACCACGGTGGTGGCCTATATTAACCATATGGGCGGAATAAAATCGATATCATGTGACAATTTGGTCAACCAAATCTGGCAATGGTGTGTCGATAGACATATTTGGCTATCAGCAACTTACCTACCAGGTAAACTAAATTCAGTGGCAGACACCAGGTCACGCAAATTCAATGATAACATCGAATGGATGTTACATCCTAAAGCTTTTGCAAAAATTATAAAGCAATATGGCAAACCAGATATCGATCTCTTTGCCTCTCGGCTAAATCACCAGGTACCAATGTATGTCGCTTGGGAACCAGACCCTGAGGCAGTAGCGATAGATGCATTCGCGCTGAACTGGGGAAACTATTTCTTTTATGCTTTTCCCCCCTTCTGCCTCATCAGTAGGGTACTACGCAAAATACAGCTGGACTCTGCGTCAGGTATTTTGATAGTACCCGACTGGCCTACACAGCCATGGTTCCCAGTGGTCCTTGACATGGTCATTG
Source organism: Malacoraja senta (assembly GCA_038087875.1). Classification (NCBI taxonomy): domain Eukaryota; kingdom Metazoa; phylum Chordata; class Chondrichthyes; order Rajiformes; family Rajidae; genus Malacoraja; species Malacoraja senta. The sequence goes on along the minus strand of CM075985.1, from coordinate 39,902,680 downwards.
AACCTCCTATGACCTTCCCCAGTGGCCCAGACCTATTGACTCACCCTGTATCAGGCATAAGTCATCCATGCCATGACAAAATTACCCTACTGGGTTGCAGGTTATGAAAAGACCACTGCTGGGCCTGGGGTTGTCTGACAGGACCATCAACACGATGACAGCGTCCCACCGTATGTCCACCAGGAAACAATACCTGTCGAGCATCAGGAAGTGGGAAACATACTGCTCGACTACTGGGACAACGTACTCATCTGCAACCATAACCAATGTACTGGAGTTCCTGGCTGGCCTTCACCATAATGAAGGATTGAGCTACAGCGCCATCAATACAGCCAGAAGTGCTCTGTCAGCCTACTTAAAACCAATACCAGGACAACAGGCTATAGTGTCTCACCCGCTGGTGATTAAACTCATGAGGGGTATATTCAACTCTAACCCCCCTAGACCTAGATACACCAGAATCTGGGATGTCAGTGTGGTCCTGACATACTTAAGGGGATGGTCACCAGCCAGGTCCCTCACTCTAGAACAGCTAACCCTGAAAACGGTCATGCTGATGGCACTAGTATCAGCACAAAGAGTCCAGTTCCTCTACTTACTGCGACTGGACAACATGGTTATAACACCTGACCGGGTATCATTCACAATTCAGGAGCTGGTAAAGCAGAGCAGGCCAGGAACTTCAGGCCTAGTTATGGATTTCCGGGCATACCCACCTGACAGGCGGTTGTGTGTCATGACTCACCTACTGACTTACATCGACACAACAAGCAATTCCCGAGGGAGAGAAAAAGCCTTATGGGTCAGCCACAAACAACCACATGGTCGGGTGTCGAGCCAAACCATCTCAAGGTGGCTAAAGCAGGTACTTGGGGCTGCTGGAGTGGACACTGACGTGTATACATCTCACTCCACTAGGGCAGCATCCACATCGGCGGCTAAAAGGATGGACGTACCACTGAACCACATCCTGGCTACAGCGGGGTGGTCCACGGAGAAAACGTTCCAAACGTTCTACAATAAGCCGCTAGAACAACCTGTATTATTTGCAGACAGAATTTTAGAATCTGCAAATATATAATTTAAGCCCGGGGGAGCATTTTGTCTTTTGTTATTGTTTAATAAATACCATTATTGTTTACAAACAGATTTATGGTTCATTACGATAACATACTTCCTCCCTTGAAACACTTCGGCAGCGAGTGAAGTATGAACTGTTACACGGTTTGAAATCACAGAGCTTTGAAGTCTTCACGAAGTCACTCACGTGACTCCGAAGTAAAATAGTAAGATTAAACGAGAACTTACCAGTTTGAAGTTTGATCTGTATTTTATGAGGAGTTACGATGAGGGATTACGTGCCCTCCGCTCCCACCCTCAAATATATAGATCAACAAGTATCTTAGTTCTCCTTTTTCTTTACTATGTTTATTTCAATTGTTGTGTTTCCTGTGATTCCACACCGCTGCTTTGAAGAATGTCACGCATGCGTGCTGAGCGGGCTCTTCACGTAATCCCTCATCGTAACTCCTCATAAAATACAGATCAAACTTCAAACTGGTAAGTTCTCGTTTAATCTTACTATTTTACTGATCCGAGACCAGCAAGTTAGAGATGATGTGAAAAGTCCTTACCTTTCCCCACAGTGATATATATTTATAGTTAAGCATAGAGTCCTACACCGTGGAAACACGCCCTTCGGCCCAACTTGCCCACGCCGACCAACATGTCCCATCTACTTTCCGGCGTTTGGCCCTTATCCCCCTAAACCTGTCCTATCCATGTACCTGTCCAACTGTTTCTTAAACATTGGGATTGTCCCTGCATCAACTACCTCCTGTGGCAGCTCGTTCCATACACTCACCACCATTTGTGCGAAAAAGTTACCCCTCAGATTCTTATTGAATCTTTTCCCCTTCACCTTGAACCTATGTCCTCTGGTCCCCGATTCCCCTACTCTGGGAAGAGACTCTGCATATACCTGATCTATTCCTCTTATGATTTTGGATCCCTCCATAAGATCACCCCTCATTAGCCTGCTCTCCAAGGTAGAGTCCCAGCCTACTCAACCTCTCCCAATAGCTCAGACCCTCTAGTCTTGGCAACATCCTCGTAAATCTTCTCTGTACACTTATATTATTTTTATTTTTTAAGTTCATAAGTTCATTTATTGTCACATAAACCAATTGGTGTAGTGAAATTCACTGGCCAGGTCGGTCATCCAATTAAAAAAAATTGCTTTCCAGCTTTACAATATCATTCCTATAACATGGTGCCCAGAACTGAACACAATACCCTAAATGCGGTCTCACCAATGTCTTATATAACTGCAACCTCCCAACTTCTATACTCGATACTCTGACTGATGAAGGCCAATGAGCCAAAAGCCTTTTTGACCACCCTGTCTACCTGTGACTCCACCATCAAGGAACCATGCACCTGCACTCATAGATCCCTCTGCCCTACAACACTCCCCGGGCCCTACCATTCACTGTGTAGGTCCTGCCTATGTTGGACTTCCTGAAATGCAACACCTCCCATTTATGTGTGTTAAATCCCATCAACCATTCCTCAGCCCACCTGGTCAATCGATCAATATTCTGCTACAATTTTTCACAACCATCTTCACTACTCAGGCCCTCTCGCCAGATGATGAAGCTCCGGCGTCGGGTGAACACTCTCAGCGGCCCGGAGTGTCTGGAGCGGCCGCCTCCTCCCAGTAGACCGCGGCTCCCGAAGTCCACGAGCCGCGCTGGTCGATGCTCCGACTTTGGCGACCTCGTCGTGAGATCCCAGGCTCCGCGGTGTTTAGGGTTCAGCGCCGCCCGCGGCTGGAAGCTCCGCAGACCGCTGACCGCAGACCACAGCTTCGCGATGTTGGTGCCGGCTGTCACAGCTTACTGCACGGCGACCCGGGTTAGGCATCGCCCGCTCCGCGATGGTGCTTCAGCGCTGAGCTGCCGCCGAAGCTGAAGTCCTGGCCGATCCCGGCAGGAAAACGCCGCTCCAGTCTGCCCGTAGGCCGCGAGGAAGGGGCGAAGATACGGCTCGGAGAAAAGCCGCAACTCCGACCAGGTAGGTACTGAGAAAATAGTTTCCCCCTAACCCCACCCCCCACCCCCCACATAAAAAGACTAAAGACCTCCAAAACAAACACTTTCAACTAACTAAAAATAAAAAAAGGGTGAAAAAACTAACAGCTGCTGGCAGGGCAGCCATACTCGACGGCACCCCAGGTGGAAGTGGGGACGGCGGGAACGATTGTCTGTGTGTGGCTGTTCTCAACGGGGCAGGTCTCTGACTCTATGGGTCTGGGTGTTTTACAGGGCGATTGGTACCCACAGGTATCTCAACCTGGTCAGCTCAGACTTGGAAAGTCCTGACAGTAGCTGTGATCATGGTCAGTGTGACGACCTGGGTTATATCTCGGAAAAGTAAGTACGGAAGGAATGACAGAGCATGTTTTTTGAATGAATGAATGAATGAACGAATGAATGAATGAATGAATGAATGAATGAATGAATGAATGAATGAATGAGAGAATGAGAAAATGATCTTCAACAGCTCTCTGGCCACTGGCACTGTACCGACCTGCTTCAAGCATGCGGTGGTCCAACCACTCCTGAAAAAACCTAACCTCGACCCCACATTGCCAAGCAACTACAGACCCATTTCTAAACTGCCTTTCCTCTCAAAAGCCCTTGAAAAGGTAATTTTAAGTCAACTTATACCTTACCTTCACCAAAACACTATCTTGGAAACTTTCCAATCAGGTTTCAGGGCTCACCATAGCACAGAGTCTGCCTTGTTGAAGGTACACAATGACCTACTGCTCACCGTTGACTCCGGCGACTGTGCAATTCTGCTCCTTCTTGACCTCAGCGCAGCATTTGATACTGTCAACCATACCATCCTAATTGACCGTCTCCGGTATGGGGTTGGTATTGATGGCACTGCCCTGAGCTGGTTCATCTCCTACCTCAAAGGTAGGAGTTTCTCGACTAACATAGGCAACTCATTCTCCTCCCCAGCTAATCTCTGCTGTGGGGTTCCACAAGATTCCATCCTTGGCCCCATTCTCTTCTCCGTGTATATGCTCCCCTTAGGCCAAGTAATTGAAAGGCACGGCATTTCCTTCCATTGTTATGCAGACAATACACAACTCTATCTCCCCCTGAAGCCCAAAAACCAATCAAATCTGTTTAACCTTACCCACTGCCTCGAGGTTATAAAGTGTTGGATGGCCCAGAACTTCCTCCAACTAAACGAGAGTAAGTCTGAGGTCATCCTTCTCGGCCCCTCGGACTCAATCAAAATGATAGCAGGCAGCCTTGGAAGCCTTACCCCACTACTCAAACCTCACGTCAAAAACCTTGGCGTGATATTTGACTCAGCACTGAAATTTGACAAACAAGTCAATGCCGTGGTAAAAGCTAGCTTCTTTCAGCTTCGGACGATAGCTAAAATAAAACAATTCCTCCAGTTTGATGACCTGGAAAAGATCATCCACACATTCATCTCCTCCCGCCTAGATTACTGCAACTCCCTTTACACTGGCATCAGGCAATCTTCCCTGTCCTGCCTGCAACTGGCCCAAAACGCCGCAGCGAGACTCCTGACGGGCACCCGAAAAAGGGACCACATCACCCCGATCCTGGCCTCTCTCCACTGGCTCCCTGAGCGGTTCCGTATAAACTTCAAGATCCTCCTCCATGTCTACAAAGCCCTCAATGGGTTTGCCCCCACCCACATAAAAAGTCTTCTCACCCACCACTCCACATCCAGGCCCCTCAGATCGGCCGACTTGGGGTTGCTGAATATCCCACGGTCTAGGCATAAGCTCAGGGGCGACCGCGCCTTTGCGGTTGCAGCCCCTAGACTGTGGAACAGCATCCCCTTTCCCATCTGAACCGTCCCCTCCATCGACTCTTTTAAGTCAAGACTAAAGACTTATCTATACTCCCAAGCCTTTCCTGACGTCCTCTGAATGAGGGCTACATGTATATATATCAAACAGGAAATTAGAAATGCGTGCAACAAAGGCAAAACAGTTATAATGGGTGACTTAAATCTACATATAGATTGGGTGAATCAAATTGGCAGGGGTGCTGAGGAAGAGGATTTCTTGGAATGTATGAGGGATAGTTATCTAAACCAACATGTAGAGGAACCAACGAGAGAGCAGGCTATTCTAGACTGGGTATTGAGTAATGAGGAAGGGTTAGTTAGCAGACTTGTTGTGCGTGCCCCCTTGGGCAAGAGTGATCATAATATGGTTGAGTTCTTCATTAGGATGGAGAGTGACATTGTTAATTCAGAAACAACGGTTCTGAACTTAAAGAAAGGTAACTTTGAGGGTATGAGACGTGAATTGGCCAAGATTGACTGGCAATTAGTTCTAAAAGGGTTGACGGTGGATATGCAATGGAAGGCATTTAAAGACTGCATGGATGAACTACAAAAATTGTTCATCCCAGTTTGGCAAAAGAATAAATCAAGGAAGGTAGTGCATCCGTGGATAACAAGGGAAATCAGGGATAGTATCAAAGCAAAAGATGATGCGTACAAATTAGCCAGAAAAAGCAGCATACCAGAGGACTGGGAGAAATTCAGAGACCAGCAGAGGAGGACAAAGGGCTTAATTAGGAAAGGGAAAATAGATTATGAAAGGAAACTGGCAGGGAACATAAAAACTGACTGCAAAAGTTTTTATAGATATGTGAAGAGAAAGAGATTAGTTAAATCAAATGTAGGTCCCTTGCAGTCAGAAACAGGTGAATTGATCATGGGGAACCAGGATATGGCAGACCAATTGAATAACTACTTTGGTTCCGTCTTCACTAAGGAAGACATAAATAATCTGCCGGAAATAGCAGGGGGCCGCGGGTCAAAGGAGATGGAGGAACTGAGTGAAATCCAGGTTAGTCGGGAAGTGGTGTTGGGTAAATTGAATGGATTAAAGGCCGATAAATCACCAGGGCCAGATAGGCTGCATCCCAGAGTACTTAAGGAAGTAGCTCCAGAAATAGTGGATGCATTAGTGATAATTTTTCAAAACTCTTTAGATTCTGGAGTAGTTCCTGAGGATTGGAGGGTAGCAAACGTAACCCCACTTTTTAAGAAGGGAGGGAGAGAGAAAACGGGGAATTACAGACCAGTTAGTCTAACATCGGTAGTGGGGAAACTGCTAGAGTCAGTTATTAAAGATGGGATAGCAGCACATTTGGAAAGTGGTGAAATCATTGGACAAAGTCAGCATGGATTTACGAAAGGTAAATCGTGTCTGACGAATCTTATAGAATTTTTCGAGGATGTAACTAGTAGAGTGGATAGGGGAGAACCAGTGGATGTGTTGTATCTGGACTTTCAGAAGGCTTTCGACAAGGTACCACATAAGAGATTAGGATACAAACTTAAATCACACGGTATTGGGGGTTCAGTATTGATGTGGATAGAGAACTGGCTGGCAAACAGGAAGCAAAGAGTAGGAGTAAACGGGTCCTTTTCACAATGGCAGGCAGTGACTAGTGGGGTACCGCAAGGCTCAGTGCTGGGACCCCAGCTATTTACAATTTATATTAATGATCTGGACGAGGGAATTGAAAGCAACATCTCCAAGTTTGCGGATGACACTAAGCTGGGGGGCAGTGTTAGCTGTGAGGAGGATGCTAGGAGACTGCAAGGTGACTTGGATAGGCTGGGTGAGTGGGCAAATGTTTGGCAGATGCAGTATAATGTGGATAAATGTGAGGTTATCCACTTTGGTAGCAAAAACGGGAAGGCAGACTATTATCTAAATGGTGGCCGAGTAGGAAATGGGGAGATGCAGCGAGACCTGGGTGTCATGGTACACCAGTCATTGAAAGTAGGCATGCAGGTGCAGCAGGCAGTGAAGAAAGCGAATGGTATGTTGGCCTTCATAGCAAGAGGATTTGAGTATAGGAGCAGGGAGGTTCTACTGCAGTTGTACAGGGTCTTGGTGAGACCACACCTGGAGTATTGCGTACAGTTTTGGTCTCCAAATCTGAGGAAGGACATTATAGCCATAGAGGGAGTGCAGAGAAGGTTCACCAGACTGATTCCTGGGATGTCAGGACTTTCATATGAAGAAAGACTGGATAGACTTGGCTTATACTCGCTATAAGAGGGGATCTTATAGAAACGTACAAAATTCTTATGGGGTTGGACAGGCTAGATGCAGGAAGATTGTTCCCGATGTTGGGGAAGTCCAGGACAAGGGGTCACAGCTTAAGGATAAGGGGGAAATCCTTTAAGACCGAGATGAGGAAAAACTTTTTCACACAGAGAGTGGTGAATCTCTGGAACTCTCTGCCACAGAGGGTAGTTGAGGCCAGTTCATTGGCTATATTTAAGAGGGAATTAGATGTGGCCCTTGTGGCTAAAGGGATCAGGGGGTATGGAGCGAAGGCAGGTACGGGATACTGAGTTGGATGATCAGCCATGATCGTATTGAATGGCGGTGCAGGCTCGAAGGGCCGAATGGCCTACTCCTGCACCTATTTTCTATGTATCTATGTATTCTATGTATCTATGTATGTAGTTTGTTTTGTTTGTGCTATTCTTATAACAAATGTAAAGCACTTTGGCCAACGAGAGTTGTTTTTTAAATGTGTTATATAAATAAATGTGACTTGACTTGACTTGACTTGAGAATAGAAACACAGAAAATAGGTGCATTTGGCCCTTCAAGCCAGCTTTGTCCCTTCATTTGACCCTTCATGGCTGATCATCCAGAATCAGTACACCGTTCCTGCTTTTTCCCCATATCCCTTGATTCCATTAGCCCTAAGAGCGATACCTAACTCTCTCTTGAAAACATCCAGTGAATTGGTCTCCACTGCTTTCTGTAGCAGATAATTCCACAGATGCACAACTCTCTGGGTGAAAAGGTTTCTCCTCATCTCAGTCCTAAATGGCCTACCCTTTATTCTTAAACTGTACCCCTTGGTTCTGGACTGCCCCAACATTTAGGAAACATTTTTAAGCATCTCGCCAAACCAATCCTTTAAGAATTTTATATGTTTCTCTAAGATATCCTCTCATCCTTCTAAATTCCAGTCAATACAAGCCCAGTCGTTCCATTGAATACTTTATTGCCACATGTGACGAGTCCGACAACTAACCAAATAGTGAAAGGCTTGGACAGAGTTGATGTGGAGAGGATGTTTCCACTAGTGGGAAAGTCTAGGATTAGAGGGCACAGCCTCAGAATGAAAGATGTCCCTTTAGGAATGAGAGGAGGAGAAATTTCTTTAGTCAGATGGTGGTGAATCTGTGGAATTCAACACAGAAGGCAGTGGAGGCCAAATCAGTTTATATATTTAAGGCAGAGATAGATAGATTGTTGATTAGTACGGGTGTCAGGGGTTAATGGGAGAAGGCAGGAGAATGGGGTTAGGAGAGAGTGATAGATTATCCATGAGGAGGAGTAGACTTGGTGGGCTGAATGGTCTAACTTTGCTCCTATCACTTATGACGAGTCACAGTGAAACTCTTTGTTTTGCAAACTCTAGGTATGCAAAGAGTCGCCACATAAAGGGTGCCGCAAAGTTTTTTTTTTTTAATTAAAAAAATTAAACTTTATTCAGAATTAAAAATATATACAAAACCGAAACTGCTTAAAAACTCTTCATACACAGCAGACTTTGATGTTTGTAGGTTTATTACCAAAAAGTGGAGATTTTAATGTTGATAAGGTTAGGTTGTAAACTACCCGTGTGGAATATGAGGTGATGTTAACATTAAGTCAGGATGACGGATCGGTTATCCTGATGTAGTTATAAGCTGCTACCAGCAGGTGGCTATCGGACCAATTTCTTCTGAAACGTTTCTTCCCCTCAATCTCCAAAATAATATCAATATATTATGCATAAGAGGGAACTGCAGATGCTGGTTTAAACCAAAGATAGGCACAAAATGCTGGAGTAACTCAGCGGGACAAGCAGCATCTCTGAAGAGAAGGAATGGTGAAGTTTCAGGTCGAGACCCTTCTTCAGACTGAGAGTCAGGGGAGAGGGAGTAAAGAGATAAGGAAGTGTGAGGTGTGAAAACTAGAAAACTAGAAAAGGGTAACTGGAGAGAGAGTGGGACCTCTCAGGAATCAAAGCGGTCACCTCTGTGTGGAGCCGCAGGAGATGGGCAAGGTCCTCAATGAGTATTTCTCCTCTGTATTTACCGTGGAGAAAGACAGGAGGATGGAGGAACTTGGGGCAGTCACTGGAAGTGTCTTCAGAGCAGTCAGTGTTCCGTCGAAGTACTGAAGGTACTATCGTTTATGAAGGTAGACAAATCTCCAGGGTCTGATCAGATATATCCGAGGACATTGCGGGAAATTAGAGAGGAAATTGCTTGAGTCCTGGTTGAAATTTAAGAGTCAAACTTAAATACAGGAGAGGTGCCAGAAGACTTGAGGGTGGCAATGTTGTGCCTCTTTTCAAGACGGGCTGCAGGGAAAATGCTGGGAACTATAGGCCGGTGAACTTAACATCTGTAGTTGGTAAGTTACTGGAGAGTATTCTGAGGGATAGGTTATACAGGCATTTGGATGGACAAGGGGTGATTAGGGACAGTCGCATGGTTTTGTACGTGGGAGGTCGTGTCTCACAAATCTGATTGAGTTTTTTGAAGACGTGACCAAAAAGGTCGATGAGGGCAGAGCTGTAGATGTTGTGTAAATGGATTTCAGTAAGGTGTTCGACAAGGTTCCGCATGGAAGGCTGCTCTGGGAGGTTAAATTGCATGGGATCCAAGCAGAGATAGCTGAATGGATAGCAAATTGGCTCCATGGTGGTAGGTTGCTTCTCGGACTGTGATGAGTGGTGTGCCTCAGGGTTCGGTGCTGGGCCCGTTTCTGTTTGTCATCTACATCAATGATTTGGATGAGAACATACAGGGCAAGATGAGCAAGTTTGCTGTTAATACAATAGTGAGTGGTTTTGCAGATAGTGAAGATGGTTGTGAATGATTGCAGCAGGATCTGGATCAATTGGTCAGGTGGGCGGAGGAATGGTTGATGGGATTTAACACAGAGAAGTGTGAGGTGTTGCATTTTGGGACGTCGAACAAGGGCAGGACCTACACACTGAATTGTAGGCCTCTGGGTAGTGCTGTAGAACAGAGGGATCTAGGAGTACAGGTGCATGGTTCCATGAAGGTCAAGTCGCAGGTAGATAAGGTGGTCAAAAAGGCTTTTGGCACATTGGCCTTCATCAGAGTATTGAGTATAGAAGTTGGGAGGTCATGTTGCAGTTGTATAAGACGTTGGTGAGACCTCATTTAGAATATTGTGTTCAGTTCTGGGCACCACGTTATAGGAAAGATATTGTCAAGCATGAAAGGGTTGAGAAAAGATTTACGAAGATGTTGCCAGGACTAGAGGGTGTGAGCTATAGGGAGAGGTTGAGTAGGCTGGGTCTCTATTCCATGGAGCCTAGGAGGATGAGGGGAGATCTTATAGAGGTGTACAAAATCATGAGAGGAATAGATCTGGTGGATGCACAGTCTTTTACCCAGAGTAGGGGGATCGAGGACCAGAGGACATAGATTTAAGGTGAAGGGGGAAAGATTTTACCACTTGGAAAGGAATCCGAGTGTTAAATTTTTGCACGCAAAGGGTGGTGGGTGTATGGAACAAGCTGCCAGAGGACGTGGTTGAGGCTGGGACTATCCCATAGTTTAAGAAACAGTTAGACAGGTACATGGATAGGACAGATATGGGCCAAACGCAGGGAAGTGGGACTTGTGTAGCTGGGACATGTTGGCCGGTGTGGGCACATTTGGGCTGAAGGGTCTGTTTCCACACTGTATCGCTCTATGACTCTATGACTATGAGACATCACATGAGATGAAGATCAAGGAAAATGAAGAATAGATCGTTGTTAGCTGGGAGAAGGTAACAACGAGGCAAACAGTGATAAAATGTAATCGAGGATTGTCAGACTGATCGGAGAAATGGGAAGGGGGAGGGATGGGGAGAGAGGGAATGCTGGGGTTACTTGAAGTTAGAGAAGTCAATATTCATACCACTAGGGTGTAAGATGCCCAAGTGAAATATGAGATGCTGTTCCTCCAATTGAGGCCTCATTCTGACAATGGAGGCGTCCCAGGACAGAAAGGTCAGTGTGGGAATGGGAGGGAGAGTTAAAGTGTTTAGCGATCCTACTGATGGGCTGCTTCATATGAGTGAGTCTCTTGTTTCTCATAGTCACAAAGTGATCCAGGCCAGAAACAGGCCCTTCGGGCCATCATGTCCGTGCAGGCTCTGTGGGCCATCTGTACGGACGGGAGCGTTGAGAAGAAGGAATGACAGGGGTGGGACAAGGACAAGTCTTTGATGATGTTGGCTGTTTTCCCGAGGCAGAGTGAAACATAGAAACATAGAAACATAGAAAATAGGTGCAGGAGTAGGCCATTCGGCCCTTCGAGCCTGCACCGCCATTCGATATGATCATGGCTGATCAACCAACTCAGTATCTCATCCCTGCCTTCTCTCCATACCCCCTAATCCCTTTAGCCACAAGGGCCACATCAACTCCCTCTAAAATATAGCCAATGAACTGGCCTCAACTATCTTCTGTGGCAGAGAATTCCACAGATTCACCACTCTCTGTGTAGATGGAGTCGATGGTGGGGAGTGTGGTCTGTGTGACGGACTGGGCTGCGTCCACATCTCTGTGCAATTTCTTGCGGTCTTGGGCAGAGCTGTTCCCAAACCAAGCTGTGATGCACAATGTGCATATGTGGCGCATGTGGCGACTGTGTGTTTTCTGTGGTGCATCTGTAGAAATCAGTTAGATTCACTGAAGAGATGCAGAACTTCCTTAGTTTAGTTTAGTATAGTTTAGAGATACAGGGCGGAAACAGGCCCTTCATCCCACCGAGTCTGTACCGACCAGCGATCCCCATACACCAGCACTATCCTATACATTAGGGACAATTTACATTTTTTATTGAAGCCAATTAACCTACAAAGCTACTGAGGAAGTAGACACATTGGTGTGATTCCTTGGCCCTGAGTCTCTGAGCCATGGGACAAGGAGATTGGAAATGTGAGGGGGGGAAGGTGAGGGTGGGGGTTTTGGGTAAACTCCAGTCTCGGACGGGAGGGGTACAATCTAGACTGGAATCACTAACACTCGGTGTCATTCTGCACGTTGACAGCAGGGTGTGAGAGGCCAGGGTGTGAGGGGAGGGGCAGCCTGGCACTGGAGCTTCTGCTACAGGTGATGATACTGGCACCAACAATGCTGCTCTGCTACTGGGGTTCCTCCTGCCCAGGTGAGTTTGCAGAGGGTGGGTGGGATGGGGGTTCAAGGATTGTGGTCTCGGGAGGAGGGTACGAGGAGGAGAGTGGGGGAAGGGATCGGGTGGGAGTGGGGGTTCAGTGGGTGTTGGGTGGGATGGGTGTTCAGTGGGGGGATGTGGGCTGCGGGTGGGATGGGGGTTCAGTGGGGGGGTGGGATGGGAATGGGGGATGGGGGCTGCGGGAGGGATGGGAGTTCAGTGGGGGGTGGGGGATGAGGGTTCATTGGGGGGATGGGTGGGATGGGGGATGTGGGCTGTGGGTGGGATGGGGGTTCAGTGGGGGGGGGGGTATGGGTAAGATGGGGGTTCAGTGGGATGGGAGTTCAGTGGGGGTGGGGGATGGGGGTTCATTGGGGGGATGGGTGGTATGGGGGATGTTGGCTGTGGGTGGGATGGGGGTTGAGTGGGTGGGGGTGGGGGTGGGATGGGGGTTGAGTGGGAGTGGGGGGATGGGGGTTGAGTGGGGGTGTGGGGGCTGTGGGTGGGATGGGGGTTCAGTGGGGGGTGGGTGGGATGGGGGTTCAGTGGGTGGGTGGGATGGGGATATGGGCTGTGGGTGGGATGGGGGTTCAGTGGGGGGATGGGGGTTCAGTGGGCGTGGGATGGGGGATGAGTGGGGGGGATGGGGGTTCAGTGGGGGGTGGGGGGGATGGGGGTTCAGTGGGGGGGTGGGATGGGGATATGGGCTGTGGGTGGGATGGGGGTTGAGTGGGGGGGGGATGCGGGTGGGGTGGGGGTTCAGTGGGGGTGGGGTACACAGCGTGCATGTTGACCTGTATCCCTGTATCCCTGTCCTAGAGCCGCTGCGGGCGGTGGGTACAGACCGACCCACCGTGGCCGTGCCGGGAGACAGCGTGGTGCTGCGGTGCAGGGCGGTCACCTACACACAGGCCGGGAGCCTGGGGCTGGAGTGGAGGAACCTGCGGACACGAGACGTGATCCTGGCGTGTGGAGAGGATGGGGGAGAGTGTCGGGGCTACCGGGAGGGGGCCTGGCTGCTGGACGGTCAGCGAGAGGCATGAGACCTGTCCCTGCGGCTGGACAGAGTCAGAGTGACCGATGCTGGCAGGTACCAGTGCACCATCTTCACCGGCAGGCACTCCAGCGCGGCACTGATGGATCTCAGCGTGGTCGGTAAGGCAATCGCCAACAATCCCCGGTTTCACCAGCTCCCACCGTGACACAGAAGGCAGTGGAGGGCACGGCAATGGATATATTCAAGGCAGAGATAGATAGATACTTGATTAGTACGGGTGTCAGGGGCTATGGGGAGAATGGGGTTGAGAGGGAGAGATAGATGAACCATGGTACAGCAGGCAGTGAAGAAAGCGAATGGCATGTTGGCCTTTATAACAAGAGGAATCGAATATAGGAGCAAAGAGGTCCTTCTGCAGTTGTACAGGGCCCTAGTGAGACCACACCTGGAGTATTGTGTGCAGTTTTGGTCCCCTAATTTGAGGAAGGACATTCTTGCTATTTAGGGAGTGCAGCGTAGGTTTACAAGGTTAATTCCCTGGATGGCGGGACTGTCATATGCTGAGAGAATGGAGCAGCTGGGCTTGTACACTCTGGAGTTTAGAAGGATGAGAGGGTATCTCATTGAAACAGATACGATTGTTAAGGGCTTCGACAAACTTGAAGCAGGAAACATGTTCCCGATGTTGGGGGAGTCCAGAACCAGGGGCCACAGTTTAAGAATAAGGAGTAAGCCATTTAGAACGGAGATGAGGAAACACTTTTTCTTACAGAGAGTGGTGAGTCTGTGGAATTCTCTGCCTCAGAGGGCGGTGGCGGCAGGTTCTCTGGATGCTTTCAAGAGAGAGCTCTTAAAAATAGTGGAGTCAGGGGATATGGGGAGAAGGCAGGAACGGGGTACTCTTTGGGGATGATCAGCCATGATCACATTGAATGGCGGTGCTGGCTCGAAGGGCCGAATGGCCTACTCCTGCACCTAATGTCTATTGACTATTGTCTATGATTGAATGGCGGCGTAAACTTGAAGGGCCGAATGGCCTAATTCTGCTCCTATCTTTATGAACATTAACTTATGGCACGTCAGCACTCCATTCGATACGGTGGCGCAGCGGTAGAGTTGCTGCCTCACAGCGACAGAGATCCGGGGTTGGATCCTGACTACGGGTGCTGTCTGTACAGAATTTGTACGTTCTCTCCATCACCTGCGTAGGTTTTCTCCGGGTGCTCCGGTTTCCTCCCACACTCCAAAGGCGTGCAGGTTTGTAGGTTAATTGGCTTCGGTATAATTGTAAATTGTCCCCAGTGTGACTGTTTCTTCCCAGCTGTTTTCAGACAACTGAACCATCCTATCACCAACTCTGTGGGCTGAAGGGCCTGTTACTATGCTGTATCTCTAAACTAAACTAAACTCAGGAAAACCATTAGAGCAGGGTCCTGGGCAGGGGCGAGGAGGGGGGAAGGAAGGTGGGAGGGGGCATAGAATTTTAGTGTAGTTTATTGTCACGTGTCCCAAGGTTCAGTGAAAAGCTTTTGTTGTTCCAGTCAGCGGAAAGACAATACATGATTACAATCAAACCGTCCACAGTGTATAGGTACAGGGTGAAGGGAATATTGTTTAGTTTAGCATGTTTTGCATGCTATCCATGCAGATCAGATAATACTACACATATTATCTCAATGGGGTTAGGTTAGGTAAGGGGGAGCTACAGCGAGACCTGGGTGTCCTTGTACACCGGTCACTGAAAGTTGGCGTGCAGGTACAGCAGGCAGTGAAGAAAGCTAATGGAATGTTGGCCTTCATAACAAGAGGATTTCAGTATAGGAGTAAAGAGGTTCTTCTGCAGTTGTATAGGGCTCTGGTGAGACCACATCTGGAGTATTGTGTTCAGTTTTGGTCTCCTAATTTGAGGAAGGCCATCCTTGTGATTGAGGCAGTGCAGCATAGGTTCACGAGATTGAACCCTGGGATGGCTGAGGATCCCTGAGGAAAGATTGAAAAGATTAGGCTTGTATTCACTGGAGTTTAGAAGGATGAGGGGAGATCTTATAGAAACATATAAAATTATAAAAGGACTGGACAAGCTAGATGCAGGAAAAAATTTCCCAAGGTTGGGCGAGTCCAGAACCAGGGGCTACAGTCTTAGAATAAAGGGGAGGCCATTTAAGACTGAGGTGAGAAAAAACGTTTTCACCAGAGAGTTGTGAATTTGTGGAATTCCCTGCCAAAGAGGGCAGTGGAGGCTAAGTCACTGGATGGATTTAAGAGAGAGTTAGATAGAGTTCTAGGGGCTAGTGGAATCAAGGGATATGGGGAGAAGGCAGGCACGGGTTATTGATAGGGGTCGATCAGCCATGATCACAATGAATGGCGGTGCTGCCGCGAAGGGCCGAATGGCCTCCTCCTGCACCTATTTTCCATGTTTCTAAAAACAATCAAGTCAAACTCCAGTACAATAGGTAGAGCAAAGGGGAAGATACAGAGTGCAGAATATAGTTCCTAGCATTGTAGCGCATGTTTAGCTTGAATATGTTAAGCTTAGTTTATATAACCATATAACCATATAACCATAACAGCACGGAAACAGGCCATCTCGGCCCTTCAAGTCCGTGCCGAACATTTAAATTTTTTTTTTTTTTTTTTTAATTAAAAATAAAATACTTCCCCCTAGTCCCATCTACCTGCACTCAGACCATAACCCTCCATTCCTTTCCCGTCCATATACCCATCCAATCTATTTTTAAAGGATAACATCGAACCTGCCTCCACCACTTCCACTGGAAGCTCATTCCACACAGCTACCACTCTCTGAGTAAAGAAGTTCCCCCTAATGTTCCCCCTAAACTTCTGTCCCTTAATTCTCAAGTCATGTCCCCTTGTTTGAATCTTCCCTACTCTCAATGGGAAAAGCTTATCCACGTCCACTCTGTCTAACCCGCTCATAATTTTAAAGACCTCTATCAAGTCCCCTCTTAACCTTCTGCGCTCCAAAGAATAAAGACCTAACTTGTTCAACCTTTCTCTGTAACTTAGTTGCTGAAACCCAGGCAACATTCTAGTAAATCTCCTCTGTACTCTCTCTATTTTGTTGACATCCTTCCTATAATTAGGCGACCAAAATTGTACTCCATACTCCAGAATTGGCCTCACCAATGCCTTGTACAATTTAAACATTACATCCCAACTTCTATATTCAATGCTCTGATTTATAAAGGCCAGCAAACCAAAAGCTTTCTTTACCACCCTATCTACATGAGATTCCACCTTCAGGGAACTATGCACAGTTATTCCTAGATCCCTCTGTTCAACTGCATTCCTCAATTCGCTACCATTTACCGTGTACGTCCTATTTTGATTTGTCCTGCCGAGATGTAGCACCTCACATTTGTCAGCATTAAACTCCATTTAGTTTATTGTCACGTGTACCGAGGTACAGTGAAAAGCTTTTGTTGCGTGCAGTCAGCAGAAAGATTATACATGATTACCGTCGAGCTATTCACAGTGTACAGATATGTGATAAATGGAATAACATGAATAACGTTTAACCCAAGGTAAAGCCAGTAGAGTCTGATCAAAGATAGTCAAGAGTCAAGAGTCAAGAGAGTTTATTGTCATATGTCCCAGATAGGACAATGAAATTCTTGTTTGCTGCAGCACAACTGAATATTGGAAGCATAAATATAGAACAGTTCAATTCAATTCAATATACACATAAATAAGCAGATAAAGTGCAATAGGCTGTTCCAGTTCAGAGTCTGTTTGATGGCGAGTTTAATAGCCTGATGGCTGTGGGGAAGTCGCTGTTCCTGAACCAGGATGTACCAGATTTCAGGCTCCTGTACCTTCTACCTGATGGCAGCGGAGAGATGAGTGCGTGGCCAGGATGGTGTGGGTCCTTGATGATGTTGGCAGCCTATTTCAGGCAGCGACTGCGATAGATTCCTTCGATGGTGGGAGGTCAGGGCCGATGATGGACTGGGCAGTGGTCACAACTTTCTGCATTCCTTTCCGCTCCTGCACGCTCGAGTTGTGGAACCAAGCCAGGATGCAACCGGTCAGCATGCTCTCTACTGTGCTCCTGTAGAAGCTCGAGAGAGTCCCCCTTGACAAACTGACTCTCCGTAATCTTCTCAGGAAGTAGAGGCACTGATGTGCTTTGTTTATAATTGCATCAGTGTTCTGGGACCAGGAACGATCTTCGGAAATGTGCACGCCCAGGATAGTCCGAGGGTCTCCAATGTCGGCTGCTTTCCCGAGGCATCGTGAAGTGTGGATAGAGTCGATGGTGGGGAGTCTGGTGTATGTGATGGACCAGGAAACATCCACAACTCTGCGATGTCCTGCGGTCCTGGGCAGCGCTTTGTTGCTTTAGGATGTCGCAAAGGTTCGGGAGAGCGTTACGTTCATGCCTGCTCCTTCCCACTGATCCCTCCTCATAGCCTCAGAATTAAAGGACGTTCTTTTTGGGAGGAGGAGGAGGAATTTCTTTAGTCAGAGGGTGGTGAATCTGTGGATTTCATTGGCACAGAAGGTTGTGGAGGCCAAATCATTGGATATTTTTAAGTTGTAGATTGGCAGATTCTTGGTTAGTACGGGTGTTGGGGGTTATGGGGAGAAGGCAGGAAAATGGGGTTAGGAGGGAGAAATATACTAAACTAAATGGATGTGTAGGAAGGAACTGCGGATGCTGTTTTAAACTGAAGATAGACACAAAAAGCTGGAGTAATTCAACGGGACAGGCAGCATCTCTGGAGAGAAGGAATGAGTAACGTTTCGGGGGAGACCCTTCTTCAGACTGGTTAGTGATAAGGGAAATGAGAGATATAGACGATGATGTGGAGAGATAAAGAACAATGAATGAAAGATATGCAAAAAAGTGACGATGATAAAGGAAAAAGGCCATTGTTAGATGCTTTCAAGAGAGAGCTAGTTAGGGCTCTTAAAAATAGTGGTCAGGGGATATGGGAAGAAGGCAGGAACGGGGTACTGATTGGGGATGATCTGCCATGATCACATTGAATGGTGATGCTGGCTCGAAGGGCCTGTTGTCTATTGTCTATTGTTTGTTGGGTGAAAAGGAGAAGCTGGTGGGACTTGGGTGGGGGAGTGATGGAGGGAGAGGGAGGGAATGCTGGGGCTACCTGAAGTGAGAGAAATCAATATTCATACCACTGGGCTGTAAGCTGCCCAAGGGACATATGAGATGGATCAGCCATGATTGAATGGCAGAGTAGACTTGATGGGCCGAATGGCCTAATTCTGTTCGTATCACTCATGATCTGATGACCTTATGTCCCCCTTGGATTGCAGCGCTTGGGACGAAGCCCGTCATCTCAGTCGAGTGTCTCAGCGACTCCACCCTCTACAGCTGTCGATCGGGTGGGTGGTTCCCCGAGCCCGCCCTGGTGTGGAAGAGCAGTGACGGGACCAGCCTGTTGCTGCGGTCGAACGTGAGCAGGACCAGGGGCGAGGAGGGACTGTACGGGCTGGAGATCCAGTACTGGGCCCACCATGATGTGCCGGACTCTGTTATCTGCATCGTCCGCAACACAGTGACCAACGTCAAGATGATGTCGGCCGCACGCACCTCAGGTGAACAACAGTGAAAGGCTAGGATAGAGTGGATCAGAGATAGACACAAGAAGCTGGAGTAACTCAGCTACAAGGTTAATTCCCGGGATGGCGGGACTGTCATATGCAGAGAGAATGGAGCAACTGGGCTTGTACACTCTGGAGTTCAGAAGGATGAGAGGGGATCTTATTGAAACATAAAAGATTGTTAAGGGCTTGGACACGCTAGAGGCAGGAAACATATTCCCGATGTTGGGGGAGACCAGAACCAGGGACACAGTTTAAGAATAAGGAGTAAGCCTAGAACGGAGACGAGGAAATACTTTTTCTCACAGCGAGTGGTGAGTCTGTAGAATTCTCTGCCTCAGAGGGCGGTGGAGGCAGGTTCTCTGGATGCTTTCAAGAGAGAGCTAGATAGGGCTCTTAAAAATATCCAGAGTCAGGGGATATGGGGAGAAGGCAGGAAAGGGGTACTGATTGGGGATGATCAGCCATAATCACATTGAAAGGCGGTGCTGGCTCGAAGGGCCGAATGGCCTACTCCTGCACCTATTGTCCATTGTATGTTCTCCCCATGACCGCGTGGGTTTTCTCCGGGAGCTCCGGTTCCCCCCCACACTCTAAAGACATACAGGTTTGTAGGTTAATTGGCTTGGTATAATACGATATGATATGATAGATAGAATTTTATTTATGCCAGGAGGGAAATTCATCTGACAACAGTCATAAAAACACAGAATACACAACACATGAAATTAAAGTGATGAGTGGAAAGGCTTGTGGGATTTGCAAAGATTGAGTGGGGGGGGGGGGGGGGAGTCAGTCTCAGTCTACATCACGACAGAATGGGGAGGTGGCGTACAGTTTGATCGCCACAGGAAGAAGGATCACCCGTCGTGTGCAGTGCTGCATCTTGTTGGAACCAGTCTGTTGCTGAAGGTAGACACAAAATGCTGGAGTCACTCAGCAGGACAGGCAGCATCCCTGGAGAGAAGCAATGGGCGATGTTTCGGTTTGAGACCCTGCTTCACAATTGCTGAAGGTGCTTCTCAGGAGGGTGTGAGCTGTATTGTGTGTGTAAATATATGTTTTTGTAATGGTAAAACTAACCATGTCCCAGTTTTATTTCTCTCCTCTCCTCCTCCCCTCCTCATTTCTCCTTCCCCCTCTCCGCCCAGCTCGGACGGAGGCCGGGCCAAAACGCTGCTTTAAAAAAAACAAGAGCTCGGAGCGCAAACAATTTAATTTAATCGAAAACGATTGAGAGAGAGAACGAAACACAAAATGAAAAAGAGATGCAGATCATCAGGCCCTGGGGATTTATCAGCCTTCAGTCCCATCAGTCTATCCAACACCATTTCCTGCCTAATGTGGATTTCCTTCAGTTCCTCCGTCACCTCAGATCCTCTGGCCACTACTATATCAGGAAGATTGTTTGTGCCCTCCTTAGTGAAGACGGATCCAAAGTATCTGTTCAACTCATCTGCCATTTCCTTGTTCCCCATAATAAATTCACCTTTTTCGGTCTTCAAGGGTCCAACTTTGCTCTTAACTATTTTTTTCCTCTTCACATACCTAAAGAAGCTTTTACTATCCTGCTTTATATTCTTGGCTAGCTCACCTTCGTTCCTCATCTTTTCTTCCCGTATTGTCTTTTTGGTTATCTTCTGTTGTTCTTTAAACGTTACCCAATCCTCTTGCTTCCCGCTCATCTTTGCTACGTTGTACTTTATTTTTATACTGTCCCTGACGTTCCTTGTCAGCCACGGTTGCCCCTTACTCACTCCCCTTGGAATCTTTCTTCCTCTTTGGAATGAACTGATCCTGCACCTTCTGTATTATTCCCAGAAATACCTTGGAATCTTGGAAACTTTATTGTCATTCAGACCTTACGGTCTGAACGAAATTTCGTTGCCTTGCAGTCGTACATATAATAAAATAACAAAACACACAATAAACACAAATTTAACATCCACCACAGTGAGTTCACCAGGCACCTCCTCACTGTGATGGAAGGCAAAAATCTGAAATCTTTGTCTCTTCCCTCCTTGTTCTCCCTCAGCGCTGAGGCGATCCAGGCCTCCGATGTTGTGACCCCCACCGGGTGATGGTAAGTATGTCCCGCGGCTCAACCGTGCTCCGCGAACAGGCCGGTTCAATCTCCGCGGCCCGGGCTGGTCGAAGCTGCCACCCTCCAGTCCAGCGGACGAAGCTGTTGCCGCGGGAGCTCCGGAAAAAACAGGTCACCAACCTGTGACCTGCGTGCTCCCGACGATGTCGTCCACTGGGCCCGCGGCCGAACCTCCGAAGTCGGGTCGCCGCCGCCGGAACGCCACCACAACCCCGAGTCGGGCCGCCGCCGCCGGAACGCCACCACAACCCCGAGTCGGGCCGCCGCCGGAACACCACGTCAACCCCGAGTCGGGCCGCCGCCGGAACACCACCTCAGCCCCGAGTCGGGCCGCCGCCGGAACACCACCTCAACCCCGAGTCGGGCCGCCGCCGGAACGCCAGAACCCGCTACAGCCCCGAAGTCGGCCAGCCTCGCGCTGGTAAGTCCTGGCTGGCTCTGCCTCCGGAGCCTCGAGGTCGGTCGCAGTTGGAGGCCGCCAGCTCCGCCATTAGGGCCTCAGCACAGACGGAGACGGGGGATACGACAAGAAAAGGTCGCATCCCCCGAAGGAAGAGACTAAAACACGTTTCTCCCCCCCCCACCACACACACACACACACATACACAACCTAATAACACAAATGAACAAGCTAAAACAGTACAAGGAAACATAAAAAGAAAAAAAAACAGACGGACTGCAGGCGAGCCGCAGCTGCCAAGGCAACGCCGCCTGCCATTGCTGTTCCACTCTCATCCATGCTAGTGTATCTTTCCTGTCAACTCTGGCCAGCTCCTCCCTCATGGCTCCTGCGGTGAATGTCAGGAGTCAGATCTCGGAGGGGAGAGACTGCGTCCGCCTCTGGGATGGATGCGCTCA
The DNA here is from genome assembly GCA_038087875.1 of Malacoraja senta. Classification (NCBI taxonomy): domain Eukaryota; kingdom Metazoa; phylum Chordata; class Chondrichthyes; order Rajiformes; family Rajidae; genus Malacoraja; species Malacoraja senta. Next base: position 39,880,823 of record CM075985.1, on the reverse strand, counting down.
GGGCGGGGATATTTTAATGAGCCGAAGCACTGAGGTGAGCGGATATTTCACCGCGCTCTTCAGCTGCTTCCTGAACTTGGACTGGGTCACCGCGTAAATAAATGTGTTGGTGCAGCAGCTGAGATTCCTCAGCAAACACCCGACGTGCTTAAAGATATATTGAGAATCATTCACATCAGTTCCAACTCCTATGATCTGATAATAGACGATTTCTACAACCGCCGTCAGCCACAGGAGGATGAAGCTGCCGGAGATGGTGAAGAGTAAAACCATAGACCTCCTCCTGCTCTCCATCTCCGGGTCACTGCGGTTCTCCCCCTTGCTCTCAACCCTCAGCCCCTTACCGACCCGACTGGCCACTAAAATGTGGCGGACTGTCAGAGCGTTGAGCAGCAGGATTACAGCGAAAGGGAGGAACGGAGTTAAAACTGTGTCGATCCAGTCAAATGCCACCCACCCGGGGTCAGTGTAAATACCGTCCACCGCGGCACACTGCCACGGGACATTGTCGATGATATATATGGGTTCCCGTGTGAAGTACCGGGGAATGTTTTTCACACGGAACAGAACGCCGGCTGTTGCCAGAACCGCAGCCGCAGTTTTCCCGGTGCAATATTTAGTTTTCAGCTTCTGGCAACAAAGCGATCAAAGATGAAAGTGACGGTGAACCAGACAGAACAGTCTGTAGCTGCAAACGTCAGTACTTCGTTAACACTGCACACAGGGGTGATGGACAGGAAACTCCAATAAAAGTAATGATATCGGATCCAATACAAAATGACCTCGGTGATGACGGCCAGTGGATCGGCCGGTGCCATGGCCACCAGGTAGCGAGTGGTGCAGGTGGAGAGGCCGCACTTTCCCCGGGACAGGATCACAATCGCCACTAAATTCACTGCGGAAAGACAAGGGAACGGACACTGGGTATTACTGAACACGGTCTCCCGGGCTGAACACCGGCTCGACTTTCAGCTCAAGATCAGGAGTGTTGGAGTCGGTGCGCGGCTGCTGCAAGTTTAACAATGTCAGAGCCGGCTCTGACTGTGCCTGACCTGCCTGCCTGCTTCAGTGGAGAATAGATAAGGTGACGGGCGGGCGGGGTAAAGGCCGGGGAATGAGGGAACGAGCAGCCACCCGCTACAATAGGCGCAATGGTCCCTTCTATAGTTTTTATTTTTATTTTTTAATTTTTATTTATTAGAAGTACATTAGATTACAACCAATTACATTAGTACTCGTCACATATATCTTATTACAATTAATGTACTCTTTTTACACTAATAAAGGGAAAGGATGAGATTGAGAGAAAGAAGAAAGTAAAGGAAAAAAGTGAAAGTGTAAAAAACGTGACCACAAAAAAACAAAATACAAAGACCCTATAAGAAAGAAATTAAAAACAAAAAGAAAGAGTTAAGAAATAGACCCTAAAAAAGAAGAAAAAAGAGAAAGAGGGAAAAGAGAAAAATAAATACTTTTTTGCAAGTATCACGCAAATGGGACATATCACCTCTCCAGCTTTCATCCCCCCTTACCTGACCTCAGTTTGTTTTTAAAGTACTTTTGCACCCTATACTTGTAATAATTCTATAAATGCAGACCACGTCAGGTGGAAGTGATCTGGTTTACCTGCCAGGAGGAGTCTTATCTCTTCTAGGTGTAATGTTTCGAACATATTTGAAATCCACATGTTTATAGTTGGTATTGGAGCGTTTTTCCAGAATTTTAGGATTAACTTTTTTCCAGTTATTAACCCATAGTCTATTAATTTATTTTGGAACACATTTAGTTCTGGACTATCTTCCGTTGTTCCGAAGATAATCCATTCTGCTTTGGGTATCAGTTTTATTTTAAATAATTTTGTAAAGATTTCAAAAATTTCAATCCAAAATCGCTTTTATCTCCTATAATTAATAACCCTTCATTTAATCCCTCTATTACAGACAAATCTTTCATACAATGGGATAGACTAAGAATTAAAACGTTCGGTGACTTGTACGAAAATGGAAAATTACTATCATTCCAACAATTACAAATAAAATATAAACTCGGAAATAATCAATATTTTAAATATTTTCAAATATGTGACTATTTGAAAAAATATACAAAAGACCATTATAATAGCCCAGCAGATGTATTGGATGAAGCAATGCAGATAAAAGCTGAATCAGCAAACTTAATATCATATTTGTATAATATTATCTTAAATGTAGAAATACCATCTACGGAAGGTATTAGAAGAGACTGGGAACAAGAATTAGCTATTAAAATCTCAAAGGAAAGGTGGAATGAACATTTATTAAACGTGCATAAATGTTCGATTAATGTAAGACACACTTTAATACAATTTAAAATTTTACATAGATTATATTATTCCAAAACTAAAATCAATAAAATGTTCCCAAATGTATCATCAATTTGTGATAAATGTCAATCTCAAGAAGCTACTATAGCGCACTCATTTGTTTTCGGTCCCTTCTATAGTTAACCCTGCTGCTGCTCACAGTCTCTGATGGGGCCGCTTTCACAGATTTAACTGTGACCGGCCGCGTTTAACCAGGGCTCTGGGAACTCTGCATCTGATGGGGACGAGGAGGCTTCCAGGGGAATGCAGGGACAACTTAGAATCGGCAACTAAGTGGCTCCGTTAATGGATTCATCCCAGAGTGAGTTCAGTTCGGTAACAACACACACACGCCGGTAGATCCACGGCCACTGGTCCAGGAGATCGATCCAATTATTGACCAACAGGCTGTGGGCGGAATCCGACTGTGACAGACTCCACAGTGAGACACTGTCCACAGGAGCGGGTGTTCACTCTGATCAATAACTCAGACACAGTGAACTTCACAATGTGAACCCTCTCTCTCCCAGTCACACCGTGCCAGAGAGCTGCCTGTCTGTCCCGAGCACTAGGATAACTCTGGGCAAGAGCAACATTCTAGTGGGTCCCGGCCGGCAGCAGTGAGAGAAAAAGAGGATTAGTTTCAGCTGTTTGAAAATAAGACAAATCACAGCTGCGTTAATTCACAAATATTCCACTGAGAGGATTGATATTCTTCACATATTCGTGTACAACGATCATCAGTTGGGAACTTGTAACATGATGAGAATCAGGTCAACACCTGGAGTTATAAAACTTGAATTGTTCAGCTCACTTACCAGGGACTCCAACGGCAGCAATGATCACGTACAAGATTTTCTCCACGTCTGCATATTCCCGATATTGCTGCCCCATTTTCTCTGCCCAGTGACGTGTCCCCGTGAGCTACCGGTAACGTCTCGGAATGAAATGCTGGGACAGAACATTCCTGGAGATTTTATACCATTTTCCGTCTCCACCGGGACAGTGAAGTTTCAACAGAGTTTAAAAATAGAGATTTAGAAATGATTCGCAAACAGATGACATCAGCCGAATGACATCCCCGCTGAGACAGGTTGTAATTTATTCAGGGAATTGATTGAGAAACTCCAAAGACTGGGAATTGTGGCGATAGATCCTGAGGGATGGAAATTGGGAGCGGCGGCATTTTTCCAGCAAAGGGGATATTGTTTCAAACTCCATCAGATCCAACTCTCCACCTCATGTTGTTTGTCTGATTTCCTTCAATCCGTTTCACTCAGCAAGGCAATGCCAAATTCCAGGGACCCTCTCAGGGCTTCTGGTGCCCAGTTTGAAGGTGGACTGGACTGGGTGACCTCTGTCCACAGGTTGAGGAATTAGTTCAACCTCGGAAGTGCAAGTGAAATGAATTTGCCAGCAGCGCTACAATGAAAAAAGAACACACAAAAACACAATAAAATTTAATACAAACATCCACCACAGCATTCATCACTGTGGTGGAAGGCACAAAATTTGGCCAGTCCTCCTCCATTTCCCCCCGGGATCGGGACCTCAATCCTCCGCAGCCGCCGCTGCGGGCGTCCAGATGTTCAGACAAGGTAAAGTCCAGGTAAGTCCTGAGTCGGTGCTTCCCCACTGGAGACCGCGGCTTCAGGTTGGTGTAGGCCGCAGGCCAGTGGTCGGAGCTCTTCTCCGGGGTCCCCAACGAGGGATCCCAGGCTGCGGATGCCACATCGGCTGGAGCTCTGCAGACCGCGGCTTCAGACAGCAGTGACCCTTGCCTTCCTCTCTCACACACAGACTGCACCAAACCCTAGAGTGCCCGGGAGAGTGAACGGGGGGGGGGGGGGGGGGGGGGGGGCAAAGGGTGTCGGGAAACTGAAGAAAGGAGACTGAGAGACCGAGAAAATTCAGCATTTCTCCAGTAACTCTACAGATGCACCACAGAAAGCACATGTCGCGTTGCATCACAGCTTGGGAACAGCTCTACCCAAGACAGCAATAAACTGCAGAGAGTTGTGGAGTTGTGAACCCTGTCCATCACACAGACCAGGCTCCCCACCATCGACTCCATCTGTACTTCACGCTGCCTCGGGAAAGCAGCCAACATCATTAAAGACTTGTCCCTGTCCCACCCTGGTCATTCCTTCCTCTCCCCGCTCCCATCCGGCAGAAGGTACAGAAGCTTGAAAGCGCGCACCGCCAGACTCAGGAACAGCTTCTTCCCCTGTGTTATCAGGCTTCTGCAGGGACTCCAGCGGCCCACTCCACTCCACCCACACCTCGACCCACAGACGCACTGTCCTCCTTTCCCACAGCCTCCGCTCCACTCCCGTACCCTGGGGCACCCCCCATGGTAGAATTCAGAACCCCTCAAACACTCCCATGGGCACAAGAGAGGAGTTCCCTCACATTAACCCAGGACTTCTGGCTGTGGATCTCAGTTTAGTTTAGAGACATACCGTGGAAACAGGAACGTCGGCCCACCGGGTCCACGCCGATCAACAATCAACCCATAAGCTAGCTCTACCCTGCACACACTAGGGACAATTTACTATTGTACCAAGCCAATTGACCTGCAAATCCGCACGTCTTTGGGATGTGGGAGGAAACCGGAGCACCCGGAGGAAACCCGCGCGGTCACAGAGGGAACATGCAAACTCCACACAGACAGCGCCTGAGGTCTCTGGCACCTTGAGGCAGTGGCTCTGCCCTGCTCATCATACCCATCTCACACCTACTGTTCTTATCTCTGGCATTTGGTCCAACCATCTGGCGATCGGAAAACCTCCTTGCCTGCATCGAACGTTTACCTGTCACGCATTGGCCTGCCTCTCCTTTTGCAGCTTTCTTCTCTTAACCGATAATATGCCTGATGGATCTCGTCCGGAAACGTCATCTACCCATGGTTTCCAGAGATGCTGCCTGACCCGCTGAGTTACTCCAGCACTTTGTGATACATCATCTACCCATGGTTTCCAGAGATGCTGCCTGACCCGCTGAGTTACTCCAGCACTTTGTGAAACATCATCTATCCATGTTCTCCAGAGATGCTGCCTGACCCGCTGAGTTACTCCAGCACTCTGTGAAACATCATCTATCCATGTTCTCCACAGATGCTGCCTGACCCGCTGAGTTACTCCAGCACTCTGTGAAACATCATCTCTCCATGTTCTCCACAGATGCTGCCTGACCCGCTGAGTTACTCCAGCACTTTGTGATTGGGTCAGGACCCTTCTTCAGACTCTATCATGCTGAATGTGGCTACAGACAGCCCCGATACTGATCAGCCTGAAGCTGAATTTAAAAAAAAATAATAATAATAAAAAAATTGGGGGGGGGGGGGGTGGGTGAGAAGGTGGGGTGTGTGCATTTCTACAACTCCAGCCGGCACAGGGTGAGCCCGTCAGAGTTGCCTGCACAGTTGAGTTGGGGGCAGAAGCAGGGGTAGAGGGTCTCGATGAAGGTGTCCGTGAAGGGCCTGTTTCCGCGCTGTATCTGTAAACTAAACTAAACTACAATGAGAGCAGGGGATCGGAGTGAGCACACAGCACATGAGCCCCTTCAGATACCCGTACAGAGGCTCTACTGAGCGAGTGTTGCGCTCTCATCTGTCCGGTATATACAGGCATTGGGTGGTCGGCACGGATCCGCTGGGCCGAATGGCCTTTACATGGTGAGTGGCTCAGTGCTGAAAGACATTTTCAACCAGTTTGGTTTGGTGATACAGCAATGAAACAGGCCGTTTGGCCCACCGAGTCCATGCTGACCATCGATCACCTGTTCACATGCTGGCTCCATGTTATCCCACTTTCTCATCCACTCCTTACGCACTAGGGGCAATTTACAGAGAACCGATTAACCTTGGACACGTTAGAGGCAGGAAACATGTTCCCGATGTTGGGGGAGTCCAGAACCAGGGGCCACAGTTTAAGAATAAGAAGTAAGCCATTTAGAACGGAGACGAGGAAACACTTTTTCTCACAGAGAGTGGCGAGTCTGTGGAATTCTCTGCCTCGGCGGTGGAGGCAGGTTCTCTGGATGCTTTCAAGAGGGAGCTAGATAGGGCTCTTAAAGATAGCGGTGTCAGGGGATATGGAGAGAAGGCAGGAACGGGGTACTGGTTGTGGATGATCAGCCATGATCACATTGAATGGTGGTGCAGGCTCGAAGGGCCGAATGGAGAAGGTACAAACTCCACACACAGACAGCACCAGAGGTCGGGATTGAACCCGGGTCGCTGGTTCTGTGAGGCAGCGGCTCTATCGCTGCGCCGGTCCGCTAATAATAATAATAATAATAATAATAAGATTTTATTTGTGGGCGCCTATACAAAAGTCTCAAGGACACCTTACAGAATATAACAGAGAAACATAAATCGGAGTAAAATAAGTTATAAAGACATCACCAATACACAAATTAAAGACAGAATTCGATTCAAAGACATTAAAACAAATCAGAAACACAATGTGAAGAGAGAGCAGCGGCAGCTAAACCGCGCCAGCGTCCACTCTCCCTTCCGGCCGCCATCTTGGACAGACTAAAATAGACACTAACACACAAAAATCATCCCCCCACAATGGTTACCACTGTGGGGGAAGGCTCAATGTCCAGTCCCCAACCCCAGTTCACCCAAAGTCAGGCTTATTGAGGCCTCCACAGTTGCCTCTACGGAGGCCCGATGTTCCTGGCCGTTCTCACTGGGTGATGCTGCCCCGGCGTCGGGAGAGTACTCTCAGCGGCTGGGCCACCTGGAACGGCCGATTCCCTACCGGAGGCCGCGGCTTCCGAAGCCGACAAGGCCGTGCCGGTTTGGAGCTCCCAGGCTCCCGATGGTGAAGTCGGCGCCGCCCGCTTCTCTCCGCAGTCCCGCAGCCCGGAGATGTTGAGCTCGGCGGTCGCAGCTCACCGGAGCTCCAGCGCGTCGATCCAGCACGGCGACCCAGGCAAGGCATCGCCCGCTCCGCTCCACGATAGCGCTCCAGCGCTGTGCCGCCACTGAAGCCGAAGGTGCTGAGCGGTCCCCGCCAGGAAACGCCGCTCCAGGCCCGCTGGCAGGCCGCAAGGACGGGTCGACGGGGCAGCCCGGAGAAAAAGCTGCCTCCCCGACCAGTTAGGGACCTAGAATATAGTTACCCCCCTTCACCCTACATTAAAAGACGATATCTCCCACAGACAGTACATAGGACTCACTAAAACTGCAAAAAACAGTTAAATAAACGGACGGCTGCTCATTAGCAGCCGTTCCCCAAGATGGCTCCTCCTCATAGCCACAGTATCTTGTGCTTCTTCTACACGCCTCGACTGACAACAGGGATGCAGCGGGCGCTATCACAATGGGGAGGAGGCCGCCTTGCAGACCGGTGTCCCGGGCCGGGCCGATGAGACAGTCTACAGCTGCAGGTGGAAGAGGGTGAGCGGGGCCCGGTTCTCGCCCCCGTCCCGGAGCCCCGGGCTGAAGAAGGGGTAGATCTTCTCGGTGAAGGCGGCGGAGAAGGTGTAGAGGTGGGACATGTCGCGGGCATTGTAGAAGGAGACCTGCCCGGCCTCGTAGTCCACGTACACCCCCAGCCGGGCAGGGCGGAGGGTGGGGAGCAGGCGGGTTGGGGGCGAGGTGAGCGCCCGGTAATCCACCCCCCGGCGCAGCCACACGGCCCAGTAGCCGTCCTGGGGGGAGAGGGTGAGGTGGCCCTTCCTCTCAGCCGTCTCCCTCGCCACCCCCAGCGCCCACTCCGTCTTGTCCCCGACCTCCACCTCCCAGTAGCGGCGGCCGCCCTCGATGCCCTCGCTGGCTAGCACGCAGGGCGAAGGGTCGAACCGCCGCGGGCTGCTGGGCAGAGGGCGGCAGTTGTCGCCCAGGCCGGCGGCCGCCAGATCCGCTCGCAGCTCCATCCAAGGGTTGGCGGTGTCCGGGTCCAAGCTCAGCGACGCGGGCACTGGGGCGGGGAGAAGGGGAGATGTCAGGCGGCTGCCCCGGGCATGTGGTCCCGCTGACGGGCTGTGAGCGCTGCAATTCACCTGGCATCTAGTCCACAGAAACATAGGAAATAGGTGTAGTAGTAGGCCATTCAGTGATCACAGTTTAAGAAGAAGGGGTAGGCCATTTAGGACTGAGATGAGGAAAAACTTTTTCAGCCAGAGAGTTGTGAATCTGTGGAATTCTCTGCCACTGAAGGCAGTGGAGGCCAATTCACTGGATATTTTCAAGAGAGAGTTAGACACAGCTCTTAGGCCTAACGGAATGAAGGGATATGGGGGGAAAAGCAGGAACGGGGTACTGATTATGGATGATCAGCCATGATCATATTGAATGGTGGTGCTGGCTCGAAGGTGCACACCAAGGTGTGATGCATCCTGATAAAATGCTTATCTGGTGCATCTGTAGTTGTTGAGAGTTGTAGGGGACATGCCAAACTTCCGAAGCCTTCCAAGGATGTAGAGGCATTGGTGTGCTTCACTATGGGTGATGCACGATGACAGACCCCATGGTGGCAGGGCTGCTGATGGGTGAGTGCCCTGTCCCTGTGCCCATTCGTACCTCTCCGTGAGCTAAAGCGTGCGGACATGCAGGTGCGTTACCTGGGCTGATGCAGCTCCTCATCTCCTTCCACACGCGGTACTGCAGCGGCCCTCTGAAGAGGCCCAGGCAAGGCTGGGCAGAGATGGCAGCCGGGCAGTGAACCTCCTCACGGGGCCTGTCGATGGGGAGAGGAGGAGCGGTGAGCTGAAGAGCGGCGGGCAGAGGAGGGGGGGGGTGAAAGGGGGTGGGGATGAGTGGATGGGGAAGGACGGGGGCGTGGGGTGGGGAGGGGGTGCGACCTGCAGCCTACACCAACCTGAAGCCGCGGTCTCCGGTGGGGGAGGCACCGATTCTGGACTTACCTTAACTTTCATTCATCTGGATGCCCGCAGCGGCGGCTGCGGAGGGTTGAATGCTGTGGTGGATGTTTGTGTTCAATTTTTATTGTGTTTTTGTGTGTTCTTTCTCATTGTACCGCTGCTGACAAATTCATTGCACTTGCACTTTATATGCAATGTGACGAATAAAACCGTATTGTATTGTATTGTATTGTATTGAATACCGGTACAGGGAGTGGGGACAGGGGGACGGTGCCAGATGCTGTCCTGCACTCAGGCAGAGCAGGGAGATGGCAGCTCAATCAGGGACAGCCACGGACACTTGCACAGTTGCCTCTTTTGTGCAGTGTCTGGAAAGATTTCATAGGAATCTGAGGGGCAACTTTTTTCAAACTGAGGATGGTGGGTGTATTGAACGAGCTGCCAGAAGAGGTCATTGAGTCATGCAGCACGGAAACAGGCCCTTCAGCCCAACTTATCCATCCCGACCCAATATGTCCCATCTACATTTGCCCACTTTAGGCCCATATCCCTCTAAATCTTTCCTATCCATGCCCCTGTCCAAATGTATTTTCTAATGTTCAAAGACCTCCTCCAGCAGCTCATTCCATGTACCCACCACCTGCTAAAGTTGAGGCAGGTACTATAACAACATTTAAAAAACATTTGGACAGGTACATGAATAGGAAAGGTTTAGAGGGATATGGGCCAAACACAGGCTGATGGGACTAGACTAGATGGGGTACCTTGGTCGACATGGATGAGTTGGGCTGAAGGGCCTGTTTCAGTGCTGTCTGCCTCTATGAAGCTGTAGCCAACAGCCTCCAGGTGGCACAGGCAATGGAATATAAAGGAGACAGAGACACGTACCTTTCTCTCAGCCAATTGAACTCCTAAGAACAGAAGAAAATATTTGACGATTATATTCAATAACTTGTGAAAAGGCAGAGATGTAAAATAGATATTTGCCCTGAGGAGAGATCTCGACCCAGAACATCAACAATTCCTTTCCCACCACAGATGCTGCAAGTGTAGGAAGGAACTGCAGATGCTGGTTTACACCGAAGATAGACACAAAATGCTGGAGTAACTCAGCGGGACAGGCAGCATCCTTGGAGAGAATGAATGGGTGATGTTTCCGGGCGAAACCCTTCTTCAGACTGGTAGTCAGGGGAGAGGGAGACACAAAGATAAGGAAGTGTAAGGTGTGAAAAGGAGACATCAAAGAGGTCAAAACGGAGAAGGTGACAACCAAGCGTACAGATAGAAAACGGGGGAACTGTCAGACTGGTCGGAGAATTAGAAAGGGGGGGGTAGAGAGATAGGGTAAGCAAAGGTTGCTTGAAGTTGGAGAAATCAATATTCATACCGCTGGGGTGTAAGCTGCCCAAGCAAAATACGCTGCTTGACTCATTTTCCTACAGCTATTGATAAGAGTGATAAAGAGGTCATATGGTATGTTTGCCTTCATAGGCCAGGGGCATGGAGTCTAAAAGTCAGGAAGTGTTAATGTCGCAGTCTGGGATTTGGCTGCATTTGGAGTATTGCGTCCAGTTTTGGCTGACCCTTTACAAAAAGGATATGGAGGCTTTGGAAAGGGTGCAGAGGTTTACCAGAATGCTGCCTACATTAGGGCGTATGAGCAACATGAGGTTCGACAGGTTTGGATTGTTTTCTCTGGAATGCCGGAGCTTGAGGGACCTGATAGTGGCATTTGAGACTTTGGAAAGGCAAGGAATGGAGGGATATGGATCACGTGCAGGCAGATAAGAGTTGGTCTTGGCATCATGTTGAGAATTTACAACTTTACCAAGTCTATTAACCTACAAACCTGTACGTCTTGGGAGTGTGGGGGGAAGTTGGAGCACCCGGAGAAAACCCACGCAGGTCACGGGGAGAACGTACAAACTCCGTACAGACAGCACTCATAGTCAGGATGGAACCCAGGTCTCTGGCGCTGTGAGGCAGCACCTCTACCGCTGCGCCACCGGGATGCCCACATGTTCTATGTTTGTAGTTTTGCTCCAGATTCCAGCATCTGCAGTCTCTTGTAAATCCAGATTCTTGCACCACCTGTACGGAGTTTGCACGTTCTCCCCGTGACCACGTGGGTTTTCTCCAGGATCTTTGGTTTCCTCACGCACTCCAAAGACGTCCAGGTTTGTAGGTTCACTCGCTTTGGTAAAATTGTCATTAGTGTGCAGGGTCGTGTTAGTGTGCGGGGTAATCGCTGGTTGTCGCGGACTCGATGGGCCGAAGGGCCTGTTTCCGCACAGTAAAGACTGGCTGTGTGATCGAACTCACTCACGATCATCTCTGTGCTTAGCACATCAACACTTTCACTTACAGTTTTACTGACTCTGAGGTTAGTAATATCAGAAAGATCACCCATGCAGCACTCCCCAAAGTAGGAGTTAAAAAAGCCCTGTCCCACTGTACGAGTTCATTCAAGATTCATTCATTTGCCCTGATTCGAACTCTGAGATTTACGGTAATGGCCGCTCGTAGGTACTCGCAAAGATCCAAAAGCGAGCAAGATAGATCACTCGACGAAAAAGACGTAGTATGGTCATGGGCAGAATCATGGGTAATTTTCGGCCCCATTTCCGTAACCGGCTTCCATCTCCACACCAAAGATCCCATAGCGGAGCAAAGATACTAGTGCGGAGACAGAAGCCGAAGATGGAAACATCCTTGTAAAAATAAAAGTTCTTTGGTAAAAATCTTCTCCTCGTTTTCAGAATTATAATTTATTAACTGTTCCCCCGCAACGTTGATTACACTGCGAGTCGGGTCGGGTTACTGAAATGGATGAAAAAAAGGCCCACCTTCCGCTCCATTGCGTACTACACGTCAGCCCATTGCATTTAGCAGGAGTGGTCTATCTATAGGATCTTTGGGTATTCGGGGCTCTCGTGGACATTTTTCAACATGTTGAAAAATCTCCACGAGTCTTCCTGAGCTTACCGCGTTTCCCGAGTACCTGCCGTTAGCGTTACGAGCCGCTAAGAGACGTCCCCGAGCTCCGACGTGCCCGCTACGTACATTCTACGTGCTTGAATGAACTCGTACATTGAAACATATAAGATTGTTAAGGGCTTGGACACGCTAGAGGCAGGAAACATGTTCCCGATGTTGGGGGAGTCCAGAACCAGGGGCCACAGTTTAAGAATAAGGAGTAAGCCATTTAGAACGGTGACGGGGAAACACTTTTTCTCACAGAGAGTTGTGAGTCTGTGGAATTCTCTGCCTCAGAGGGCGATGGAGGCAGGTTCTCTGGAGAGAGCTAGATTGGGCTCTTAAAAATAGCGGAGTCAGGGTATATGGGGAGGTGGGAATGGGGTACTGATTGGGGATGATCAGCCATGATCACATTGAATCGCGGTGCTGGCTTGAAGGGCCAAATGGCCTCCTCCTGCACCTATTGTCTATTGTCTATTGTCTATTTAGAGAGCTCGGAAAAATGCTGAAAAGCAGGACCACCAGGGTTGTTATCTCCGGTTTGTTTCCAGTTCCACGTGCAGGCGAGAGCAGGAACAGGGAGATACGGGACCTAAATGTGTGGCTGAGGAACTGGTGCACGGGGCAGAGATTTAGATTCTTAGATCACTGGGATCTGTTTTGGAGTAAGGGGGAACTGTACAAAAGGGACGGATTGCATCTTAACAGGTGGGGGACCAGCATTCTGGCAGGCAGGTTTGCCACTGCTACACGGGTGGTTTTAAACTGAATAAGTGGGGTGGGGTGTCGAATGGGATAGTTGAGGATGGAGTTAAAGGGAAAGGGTTTCTTAAATGTGTGAGCGTAGAGACAGAGGGGTGTAAAATGAGGGTAGAAGCAATAGGTAGCAAGGTGAAAAGTAAAAGTGGCAGGCAGACAAATCCAGGGCAAAAATCAAAAAGGGCCACTTTTCAACATAATTGTATAAGGGGTAAGAGTGTAGTAAAAACAAGCCTGAAGGCTTTGTGTCTCAATGCAAGGAGCATTTGTAATAAGGTGGATGAGTTGAATGTGCTGATATCTATTAATGACTATGATATAGTTGGGATCACGGAGACATGGCTCCAGGGTGACCAAGGCTGGGAGCTGAACATCCAGGGATATTCAATATTCAGGAGGGATAGACAGAAAGGGAAAGGAGGTGGGTAGCATTGCTGGTTAGAGAGCAGATTAACGCAAGAGAAAGGAAGGACATTAGCTTGGAGGATGTGGAATCGATATGGGTAGAACTGCGAAACACTAAGGGGCAGAAAACGCTAGTGGGAGTTGTGTACAGGCCACCTAACAGTAGTAGTGGAGTTGGGGATGGCATCAAACAGGAAATTAGAAATGCGTGCAACAAAGGTAAAACAGTTATAATGGGTGACTACAATCTACATATAGATTGGGTGAATCAAATTGGCAAGGGTGCTGAGGAAGAGGATTTCTTGGAATGTATGCGGGATAGTTTTCTAAACCAACATGTAGAGGAACCAACGAGAGAGCAGGCTATTCTAGAATGGGTATTGAGTAATGAGGAAGGGTTAGTTAGCAGTCTTGTTGTGCGTGGCCCCTTGGGCAAGAGTGACCATAATATGGTTGAGTTCTTCATTAGGATGGAGAGTGACATTGTTAATTCAGAAACAAGGGTCCCGAACTTAAAGAAAGGTATGAGGGTATGAGACGTGAATTGGCCAAGATAGACTGGCAATTGATTCTTAATGGGTTGACAGTAGATATGCAATGGAAGGCATTTAAAGACTGCATGGATGAACTACAACAATTGGTCATCCCAGTTTGGCAAAAAATAAGTCAGGGAAGGTAGTGCATCCGTGGATAACAAGGGAAATCAGGGATAGTGTCAATACAAAAGATGAAGCGTACAAATTAGCCAGAAAAAGCAGCCTACCAGAGGACTGGGAGAAATTCAGTCCTGCAGAGGTGGACAAAGGGCTTAATTAGGAAAGGGAAAATAGATTATGAAAGAAAACTGGCAGGGAACATAAAAACTGACTGCAAAAGCTTTTATAGATATGTGAAGAGAAAAAGATTAGTTAAAATAAATGTAGGTCCCTTGCAGTCAGAAACAAGTGAATTGATCATGGGGAATAAGGACATGGCAGACCAATTGAATGACTACTTTGGTTCTGTCTTCACTGAGGAAGACATAAATAATCTGCCGGAAATAGCAGGGGACCGGGGGTCAAATGAGATGGAGGAACTGAGTGAAATCCAGGTTAGTCGGGAAGTGGTGTTAGGTAAATTGAATGGATTAAAGGCCGATAAATCCCCAGGGCCAGATAGGCTGCATCCCAGAGTACTTAAGGAAGTAGCCCCAGAAATAGTGGATGCATTAGTGATAATTTTTCAAACCTCTTTAGATTCTGGAGTAGTTCCTGAGGATTGGAGGGTAGCTAATGTAACCCCACTTTTTAAAAAGGGAGGGAGAGAGAAAACGGGGAATTACAGACCAGTTAGTGTAACGTCAGTAGTGGGAAAACTGCTAGAATCAGTTATTAAAGATGGGATAGCAGCACATTTGGAAAGTGGTGAAATCATTCGACAAAGTCAGCATGGATTTATGAAAGGTAAATCACGTCTGACGAATCTTATAGAATTTTTCGAGGATGTAACTAGTAGAGTGGATAAGGGAGAACCAGTGGATGTGTTATATCTGGACTTTCAGAAGGCTTTCGACAAGGTCCCACATAAGAGATTAGTATACAAACTTAAAGCACACGGTATTGGGGGTTCAGTATTGATGTGGATAGAGAACTGGCTGGCAGACAGGAAGCAAAGAGTAGGAGTAAACGGGTCCTTTTCACAATGGCAGGCAGTGACTAGTGGGGTACCGCAAGGCTCGGTGCTGGGACCCCAGCTATTTACGATATATATTAATGATTTGGACGAGGGAATTGAATGCAACATCTCCAAGTTTGCGGATGACACGAAGCTGGGGGGCAGTGTTAGATGTGAGGAGGATGCTCGGAGGTTGCAAGGTGACTTGGATAGGCTGGGTGAGTGGGCAAATGCATGGCAGATGCAGTATAATGTGGATAAATGTGAGGTTATCCACTTTGGTGGCAAAAACAGGAAAGTAGACTATTATCTGAATGGTGGCCAATTAGGAAAAGGAGAGATGCAACGAGACCTGGGTGTCATGGTACACCAGTCATTAAAAGTAGGCATGCAGGTGCGGCAGGCAGTGAAGAAGGCGAATGGTATGTTAGCATTCATAGCAAAAGGATTTGAGTATAGGAGCAGGGAGGTTCTACTGCAGTTGTACAGGGTCTTGGTGAGACCACACCTGGAGTATTGCGTACAGTTTTGGTCTCCTAATCTGAGGAAAGACATTCTTGCCATAGAGGGAGTACAGAGAAGGTTGACCAGACTGATTCCTGGGATGGCAGGACTTTCATATGAAGAAAGACTGGATAGACTCGGTTTGTACTCACTAGAATTTAGAAGATTGAGGGGGGATCTTATAGAAACGTACAAAATTCTTAAGGGGTTGGACAGGCGAGATGCAGGAAGATTGTTCCCGATGTTGGGGAAGTCCAGAACAAGAGGTCACAGTTTAAGGATAAGGGGGAAATCTTTTAGGACCGAGATGATGAAAACATTTTTCACACAGAGAGTGGTGAATCTCTGGAATTCTCTGCCACAGAAGGTAGTTGAGGCCAGTTCATTGGCTATATTTAAGAGGCAGTTAGATGTGGAGCTTGCGGCTAAAGGGATCAGGGGGTATGGAGAGAAAGCAGGTACAGGATACTGAGTTGGATGATCAGCCATGATCATATTGAATGGCGGTGCAGGCTCGAAGGGCCGAATGGCCTACTCCTGCACCTATTTTCTATGTTTCTATGTTTCTATTGTCAACAAGCTCAAACCTAGGGTGGCATGGTGGCACAGCGGCAGAGTTGCTGCCTTCAGCACCAGAGATCCGGGTTTGATCCTGACTGCGGGTGCTGTCTGTGTGGAGTTTGTACGTTCTCCCCGTGACTGCACTAAGCCACACTGCGCTATGGAGGGTGACAGAGGCAGAGAGGCGGGTACCTGTAGGAAGCGCAGACTGTCCCACTGGTTGGCCACGGCCTGGCATTGGATGATGTCCTTCTGCAGGGTGATGAGTGCCCGCTGGATGGCCCGCAGGTTCCCCTCCAGCGGCTGCACCAGGCTGCCCGCGTGCACTGCCAGCTCCCTCCGCACCACCCGTTCCCTCTCGTCCAAGAACCGCCTCATGGCTGCAAACTCCTCCGTCACCTGGCGGCCCAGGCTCTCCACCGTGCCCTACGGAGGGAAGGCAGAGGTCAGCGAAGGTGGGGGGGGGAGGTGGGGGGAGGGAGGCGAGGCAGGGAACCAGCCCCTGTGGAGGGGGAGAGGGGGTGAGGAGTGAGAGCGGGTAAGGGGTGAGGGTCTAGGTGGGAACCGGTCCCTGCAGTGAACGTTGGACACCAGAGTTCGGGGAGGGGTGGGGGCGGGGGGGTGAGGGCGGGCGAGGAGGAGAGGGATCAGAGCCGTGTGGGGCTAGAGTGGGCGAGGGGTGAGAGTGGGTGATGGGGTGAGAGTGGGTGAGATGGGGTGAGAGTTAGTGAGGGGGTGAGGGGGGTGAGGGATGTGAGGGGGTGAGGGGTGAGAGAGGGTGGGTGAGGGGGTGAGAGTGGGTGAGGGGGTGAGAGTGGGGAGAGTGGGTGAGGGGGTGAGAGTGGGTGAGAGTGGGTGAGGGGGTGAGAGCGGGCGAGGGGTGAGAGCGGGCGAGGGGTGAGAGTGGGTGAGGGGGTGAGAGTGGGTGAGAGTGGGTGAGGGGGTGAGAGTGGGTGAGAGTGGGTGAGGGGGTGAGAGTGGGTGAGGGGGTGAGAGCGGGCGAGGGGTGAGAGTGGGTGAGGGGAGTGAGGGGGTGAGGGGGTGAGAGCCGTGTGGGGCTAGAGTGGGTGAGGGTTGAGAGTGGGTGAGGGGTGAGAGTGGGTGAGGGGTGAGAGTGGGTGAGGGGTGAGGGGTGAGAGCCGTGCAGGGCTAGAATGGGACGGGCGAACAGTGAGGAACGAGACTAGTGAGGGGTGAGAATGGGCAGAGGATGAGGGTTGGCGAGCGGTTAAAGTTGGCGAAGGGAGAAGGGTGATAGCGGGTCAGAGCTGTGAGGGGTGATAGCGGGCAAGGGGCAAGAGTTAGCGAGGGGTGAAGGTGGCGAGGGGCGATCAGGGGCAAGAGTAGAGGGGGGTGGGGGCTGGCAGAGGGACTGGCGAGGGGTGAGGGGCTTCCAACCCCAGTGCAATGTAGACACAAGGAACTGCAGCTGCTGGAATCCTGAGCAAGGCACAAGTGCTGGCGAAACCCAGTGGGTCAGGCAGCATCTGTGAAGGGTGACAGATCAGGACCTTTTCTCAAAAATCATTTATTCAATTGTCATAAATAATATTTACAAACCAAAACAGTGGTAACACACCCACCACCATAATATTAAATCGACAAATTATCCACTAAATTTTCAAATAACTATATCACCATCCTTGTTAAGGATACACCCCCCCCTCCCCTACTCCCCCCACCCCCTCCCCCCCCTCTGTGAAGGGAAGAAACAGACATCTTTCTTTCCTGGTCCTCAAGAAGGCTAGGATAGCGAGGGGCTGAGTGGCCCACTCCTGCTCCTGCTTTCTTTGGAACTCCTGGATGCTGGATGGAGGAGAGACTGACAGGGATAGGTTATGACTCACTGGAACAGGGGGATCAGGGAATGTGGGGAAAGGGTTGGAATGAGGGCCTAAGGAATGTCACACCACCCATTGGTTGCATGGGGGAGCAAGCCCGATGGGCCGAGTGGCCTCCTGCCATCCTTGCATCCACGCTGTGGTCCTCCCATCAGATGGAGCAAATGAGAGATCCTTCAAGGAGGTGGCCCTAGAAATCTCCCCAACACTGAGAGACTAGCGGTAGAGTTGCTGCCTTATAGCTCCAAAGACCCAGGTTCGATCCTGACCTCTGGTGGTGTCTGTGTGGAGTTCGCACATTCTCCCTGTGACCACGTGGGTTTCCTCTGGGTGCTCTGGTTTCCTCCCACATCCCAGAGATGTGCGGGTTTGTTGGTTAATTGGCCCCCTGTAAATTGCCCCCTGTGTGTTCCCGGGATGGCGGGACTGTCATATGCTGAGAGAATGGAGCAGCTGGGCTTGTACACTCTGGAGTTTAGAAGGATGAGAGGCGATCTCATTGAAACATATAAGATTGTTAAGGGCTTGGACACGCTAGAGGCAGGAAACATGCTCCCGATGTTGGGGGAGACCAGAACCAGGGGCCACAGTTTAAGAATAAGGAGTAAGCCATTTAGAACGGAGACGAGGAAACACTTTTTCTCCCAGAGAGTGGTGAGTCTGTGGAATTCTCTGGCAGGTTCTCTGGATGCTTTCAAGAGAGAGCTAGATAGGGCTCTTAAAAATAGCAGTCAGGGGATATGGGGAGAAGGCAGGAACGGGGTACTGATTGGGGATGATCAGTCATGATCACATTGAATGGCGGCGCTGGCTCGAAGGGCCGAATGGTCTACTCCTGCACCTATTGTCTATTGTCTATTGTAGGGAGTAGATTCGAAAGTAGGATAACATCGGACTAGTGTGAATGGGTAATTGATGGTCAGAGTGGACGTGGTGGGCCAAAGGGCCTGTTTCCATGCTGTATCTTTCAAACAATATGAGACGTCTGTTCAAGAGTATGACAACAGTGGGGACGAAACATTGGGAACTGTTTCCATGCTGTATCTCTAAACTAAACTGAACAGGTGCTGGGACAGTGTTTAGCTTAGTTTTGTGTAGTTTAGTTTAGATTAGAGATATAGCATGGAAATTTGGCCCACCTGGTCTATGCCGACTACCTGTTCACACTAGAGGGACAACAAGAGATTGAGATCTGACCTCCTCCTCCCTCAGCCTACGCACACTCGTGAATGGTGAAGTGGAGCAAGTGGCCTGACACACACTCATTGACTCGTACAAAAGGATCCTCCACTGCTGTTCATGTTGGGTCATGCTGTGGTGACCTTCATTAGTATCGCCCATAGATAGGGTAGTGAAGGTGGCTTTTGACAAACTGGCCTTCATCAGTCAGGTAATCAAGCAGAGAAGGGGTTTGTGTTCATTTTTGGACATCCTGCTATAGGAAGGATGTCATTAAGCCGGAAAGAGTGCAGAGAAGATTTACGTGGTTGTTGCCAGGTTTCGAGAGCCTGAGCAAAAGGGAGAGGTTGGGCAAGCTAGGGCTCAATTTCTTGGAGCGCAGGAGGTTGTGGGGTGATCTTACAGAGGTGTATAAAATCATAAGGGGAATAGATCGGGTGAGTGCACAGAGTATTTTTACCTGGGCTTGGGGGTCAAGAACTAGGGACATTGGATTAAGGTGAGACGGGAAAGATCTAAGAACCTGAGGGGCAACCTTTTAACACAAAACATTGAAACATTAAAACATTAAGACTTTTGATTATTGAGTAGAGCTACTAAAAGTCTGTAGCCTCCTTTTGCTCTGGTATTTTATTTCATTCACATCTTTAAACCCCAATGTTTTATTCTTAATGTTTTAATGTTTTGTTTTATTCTTAATTGTTTACTGTATGTCTTTATTGTTTACTGTATGTACTGTACTTGCGAGTGGAGCACAAAGGCAAATTCCTTGTATGTGTACATACTTGGCCAATAAACTTATAAACTTATTCATTCATTCATTCATTCATTCATTCATTCATTCAAAAGGTGGTGGATACTGTATATGAAAAGAGCTGCCAGAAGATGTAGATGGGGCAGGTAAGATAACAGCATTTGAATTACATACAGGTAATGAATAGGAATGTTTTGGAGGCTTCTGGGCCAGGCATGAGCAAATGGGATTAGCGTAGATGGGACATCTTTGTCACCATGGACATATTGGGGTTTGTGCCATTTGATTCTGACTCTTTGACCAAATGGGTGTCAGGTACATGGAAAGGACAGGTTTAGAGGGATATTGGCCATTGGCGGACAAATAGGACAAGCTTGGATGGGGTATCTTGGATGACCATATAACCATATAACAATTACAGCACGGAAACAGGCCATCTCGACCCTTCTAGTCCGTGCCGAACACATATTCTCCCCTAGTCCCATATACCCGCGCTCAGACCATAACCCTCCATTCCTTTCCCGTCCATATAACTATCCAATTTATTTTTAAATGATAAAAACGAACCTGCCTCCACCACCTTCACTGGAAGCTCATTCCACACAGCCAGCACTCTCTGAGTAAAGAAGTTCCCCCTCATGTTACCCCTAAACTTCTGTCCCTTAATTCTCAAGTCATGTCCCCTTGTTTGAATCTTCCCTACTCTCAATGGGAAAAGCTTATCCACGTCAACTCTGTCTATCCCTCTCATCATTTTAAAGACCTCTATCAAGTCCCCCCTTAACCTTCTGCACTCCATTGAATAAAGCCCTAACTTGTTCAACCTTTCTCTGTAACTTAGTTGCTGAAACCCAGGCAACATTCTAGTAAATCTCCTCTGTACTCTCTCTATTTTGTTGACATCCTTCCTATAATTAGGCGACCAAAATTGTACACCATACTCCAGAATTGGCCTCACCAATGCCTTGTACAATTTTAACATTACATCCCAACTTCTATACTCAATGCTCTGATTTATAAAAGCCAGCACACCAAACGCTTTCTTTACCACCCTATCTACATGAGATTCCACTTTCAGTGAACTGTGCACAGTTATTCCAAGATCCCTCTGTTCACCTGCATTCTTCAATTCCCTACCATTTACCATGTACGTCCTATTTTGATTTTTCCTGCCAAGATGTAGCAGCTCACACTTATCAGCATTAAACTCCATCTGCCATCTTTCAGCCCACTCTTCCAACCGGCATAAATCTCTCTGTAGACTTTGAAAATCTACTTCATTATCCACAGCCCCACCTATCTTAGTATCATCTGCATACTTACTAATCCAATTTACCACACCATCATCCAGATCATTGATGTACATGACAAACAACAGTGGACCCAACACAGATCCCTGTGGCACCCCACTAGTCACTGGCCTCCAACCTGACAAACAACCATCCACCATTACTCTCTGGCATCTCCCATTCAGCCACTGTTGAATCCATCTTGCTACTCCACCATTAATACCCAACCATTGAACCTTCTTAACCAACCTTCCGTGAGGAACCTTGTCAAAGGCCTTACTGAAGTCCATATATACAACATCCACGGCTTTACCCTCATCAATTTCCCGAGTAACCTCTTCAAAAAATTCAAGAAGATTAGTCAAACATGACCTTCCAGGCACAAATCCATGTTGACTGTTCCTAATCAGCCCCTGTTTATCCAGATGCTTATATATATTATCTCTAAGTATCCTTTCCATTAATTTGCCCACCACTGACATCAAACTAACAGGTCTATAATTGCTAGGTTTACTCTTAGACCCCTTTTTAAACAATGGAACAACATGCGCAGTACGCCAATCCTCCGGCACTATTGCCGTTTCCAATGACATTTGAAATATTTCTGTCATAGCCCCTGCTATTTCTACACTAACTTCCCTCAATGTCCTAGGGAATATCCTGTCCGGACCTGGAGACTTATCCACTTTTATATTTCTCAAAAGTGCCAGTACTTCCTCTTCTTTGAATCTCATAGTTTCCATAGCTACTCTACTTGTTTCCCTTACCTCACATAATTCAATATCCTTCTCCTTGGTGAATACCGAAGAAAAGAAATTGTTCAATATCTCCCCCATCTCTTTTGGCTCTGCAGATAGCTGTCCACTCTGGCTCTCTAATGGACCAATTTTATCCCTCGTTATCCTTTTGTTATTAATATAGCTGTAGAAACCCTTTGGATTTACTTTCACCTTACTTGCCAAAGCAACCTCATATCTTCTTTTAGCTTTTCTAATTTCTTTCTTAAGACACTTTTTACGTTTTATTTATACTCCTCAAGCACCTCATTTACTCCATGCTGCCTATAATTATTGTAGATCTCTCTCTTTTTCCGAACTAAGTGTCCAATTCCCCTTGAAAACCATGGCTCTTTCCAATTTTTACTATTTCCTTTCAACCGAACAGGGACATAAAGATTCTGTACTCTTAAAATTTCACCTTTAAATGTCCTCCATTTCTCTTCCACATCTTTCCCATAAAACAAACTGTCCCAATTTACTCCTTTTAAATCCTTTCGCATCTCCTCAAAGTTAGCCTTTCTCCAATCAAAAATCTCAACCCTAGGTCCAGTTCTGACCCTCTCCATAATTATATTGAAACTAATGGTATTGTGATCACTGGTCCCGAACTGTTCCCCAACGCATACCTCCGCCACCTGACCCGTCTCATTTCCTAACAGGAGGTCCAGCACCGCCCCTTCTCCAGTAGGTACCTCTATGTATTGCTGCAAAAAACTATCCTGCACACATTTTACAAACTCCAACCCATCCAGCCCATTTACAGAATGTGTTTCCCAGTCTATGTGTGGAAAATTGAAATCTCCCACAATCACTACCTTGTGCTTACTACTAATATCTGCAATCTCCTTACATATTTGCTCTTCCAATTCTCGCTCCCCATTTGGCGGTCTATAATACACCCCTATGAGTGTTGCTACCCCTTTCCCATTTCTCAGTTCCACCCAAATAGCCTCCCTAGAAGAGCCCTCTAATCTATCCTGCCAAAGCACTGCTGTAATATCTTCCCTGATAAGCAATGCAACACCTCCACCTCTTGCCCCTCCAATTCTATCACACCTGAAGCACCGAAATCCTGGAATATTTAGTTTCCAATCACAGACCTCCTGCAACCATGTTTCACTGATCGCCACAACATCATACTTCCAGGTGTCAATCCAGGCTTTAAGTTCATCCTCTGTTTATTGTCTTTTTCTTCTCTCTCACGTAGACACTTTGCCCCACTTGTCACGTAGACAAGTGGGGCAAAGGGGGCTGTTTCCGTGCTCTATGACTCTATGAGTGGTCTCATCAACAGCCTTCCCCATCTTGCTGAGAGCTGCACAGACAGACTCCACAGAGGGAACCAACTCTGACCTCCAGACCTCACAGTGACAAAGTGTGGAACAGCCCAGTGAAGGGGGAGACTCAGGAAGGGGCAGAGTCCTCATTCGTTTAGTTTAGTTTAGGGATACAGCGCAGAAACAGGCCCTTCGGCCCACTGAGTCCAGGCCGACCAGCAATCTCTGCACATTAACACTATGCTACACACACTACGGACAATTTACATTTACACCAAGCCAATTAACCTGCAAACCTGTACGTCCTTGGAATGTGGGAGGAAACCGGAGATCTCGGAGAAAACCCATGCAGGTCACAGGGAGAACGTACCAACTTCGTACAGGCAGCACGGTGGTGCAGCGGTACAGTTGCTGCCTTGCAGAGCTTGCAGCGCCAGAGACCTGGATTCGATCCCGACTACGGGTGCTGTCTGTACGGAGTTTGTACGTTCTTCTGGGTTTTCGCCGAGATCTTCGGTTTCCTCCCACACTCCAAAGACGTACAGATTTGTAGGTTAATTGGCTTGGTAGAAATGTAAATGCGCGGGGATCGCTGGTCGGCAAGGACTCAGTGGGCCAAAGGGCCTGTTCCCGCGCTGTATCTCTAAACTAAACTAAACCTCAAACCAATATTTTCTAGTTTGGAACTCCACTACCCTGGCAAAAAGACTGGGGGTTTTGTCAGTCACCTGGGCTTACATTGCTTGCTAAACTTACTAACCCAAAATGTTGTCTGTCCATTGCCTCCAAAAATGCTGTTGACCCACTGTGTTCCTCCAGCACTTTGTGTTTTGCTTAAGGTTTGTTCAATTGCATTTCCCCAAAGAGACGAGAACTGTAGTGGCCTTAGCATATCTTAGAGCAATTTTCTTCCTATGGTAGTTGCTAAATTTCAGAAGTCTGCAGGAATTTCCTAAATTTCTTTAGCCAGAGGGTGGTGAATCTGTGGAATCCATTGCCACAGACAGCGGTGGAGGCCAAGTCATTGGGTACTTTGAAAGTGGAGCGTGACAGATTCTTGATTAGTGCGGGTGTCAAAAGTTACAGGGAGAAGGCAGGAGAATGGGGTTGATAGGGAAATATATGAAAGTGAATGGTATGTTAGCATTCCTAGCAAAAGGATTTGAGTATTGGAGCAGGGAGGTTCTACTGCAGTTGTACAGGGCCTTGGTGAGACCACACCTGGAGTATTGTGTACAGTTTTGGTCTCCCAATCTGAGGAAAGACATTCTTGCCATAGAGGGAGCACAGAGAAGATTCACCAGACTGATTCCTGGGATGTCAGGACTTTCATACGAAGAAAGACTGGATAGACTGGGCTTGTACTCGTTAGAATTTAGAAGATTGAGGGGGGATCTTATTGAAACTTACAAAATTCTTAACGGGTTGGACAGGCTAGATGCAGGAGGATTGTTCCCAATGTTGGGGAAGTCCAGAACAAGGGGTCACAGTTTAAGGATAAGGGGGAAGTCTTTTAGGCCCGAGATGAGAAAAACATTTTTCACACAGAGAGTGGTGAATTTGTGGAATTCTCTGCCACAGAAGGTAGTTGAGTCCAGTTGATTGGCTATATTTATGAGGGAGTTAGATGTGGCCCTTGTGGCTAAAGGGATCAGGGGGTATGGAGAGAAGGCAGGTACAGGATACTGAGTTGGATGATCAGCCATGATCATATTGAATGGCAGTGCAGGCTCAAAGGGCCGAATGGCCTACTCCTGCACCTATTTTCTATGTTTCTATATTTCTATAGATCAGCTGTGATTGCATGATGGAGTGGACTCAATGCGCCAAATGGCCTAATTCTGCTCCTATGACTCATGAACTTCTGAATTGGAATTGCTAAATTAAAGGGCAACTTGAAACGTCATCTGTCCATATCGCTCTACAGATCAAGGCTTCAAGACTTCAAGAGAGTTTATTGTCATATGTCCCAGATGGACAATGAAATTCTTGCTTTGCATCAGCACAACGGAATATAGTAGGCACGAATACAGAACATATCATATCAGTGTGTCCATACACCATTATATAAATATATACACACATCAATAAATAAGCAGATAAAGTGCAAATAAACAGATAATGGTCTATTAGTGTTCAAAGATTAGATTCAGTTGAGTTTAATAGCCCGATGGCTGTGGGGAGGTAGCTATTCCTGAACCTGGACGTTGCAGTCTTCAGGCTCCTGTACCTTCTACCTGAAGGTAGCGGGGCGATGAGTGTGTGGCCAGGATGGTGTGGGTCCTTGATGATGCTGCCAGCCTTTTTGAGGCAGCGACTGCGATAGATACCCTCGATGGAAGGGAGGTCAGAGCCGATGATGGACTGGGCAGTGTTTACTACTTTTTGTAGTCTTTTCCACTCCTGGGCACTCAAGTTGCCGAACCAAGCCATGATGCAACCGGTCAGCATGCTTTCTACTGTGCACCTGTAGAAGTTAGAGAGAGTCCTCCTTGACAAACCGACTCTCCGTAATCTTCTCAGGAAAAAGAGTCGCTGATGTACTTTCTTAATAATTACATCAGTGTTCTCGGACCAGATCTTCAGAAATGTGCACGCCCATGAATTTGAAGCTCTTGACTGATCTGCTGAGTTTGATATTTTTAGCCAAATTGGGAAAGCAATCTCCTACAAACAACACCGAGGTAAAAGTATAACATCATTGGTCATTACGATAGTAATATTTCTTGGAGTATAAACCCTGATCTCAGAATTCCAAGGTGGAAATCACCATTATTCTTGAAAATGCACCGCAGGATTATGCGCCTCTTCTGAAGAAACTGAGAGGAACTTGACTTTGCTTCTCATCCATCTTGGCAGTGTTGTAGAGCAGAGGGATCTAGGAGTGCAGGTGCATGGTTCCTTGAAGGTGGAGTCACAGGTATACAGGGTGGTCAAAAAGGCTTTTGGCACATTGGCCTTCATCAGTCAGAGTATTGAGCATTGAGTATTCCACATCTGCTTCCTCGGGGCATGCCTGCGCCTCCATCTCATACCTCATGGCTTCCAGCTCCAGTTCCCTACTTCCCAGTTCGGACCTCAGCCGGACTATCGGTACCGACTGGCTATCTACCGGCATACCCAACAATTCTCCACCCGGGCACTGAGATCCACACTGACTGCGATGCGCCGGCATCAGCAGGACCTCGCATTGACTCTCCCGGAACTTCGGGCCTCACTCACCCAGACCTGCAACGGACCACAACTGTACTTTATCCGCCGGAAGATCCACCTCTTCAATAAAAGATTCCTGGCCCACCTCAACTCCACCAAGGACCTTAAATTAGCCCGCCTCCAGGCCGCTCCCGCCGCCGACTCTCCGCCACTCGACCGCCCGCTGGCTCCGGGCCCCAACTCCGGCCCGCATCGCCTGCCCCGGTCCCGCGACGCCATCTTGTCCACGGGGAGCGACTCCAGTACTCACCAGGACGCCATCTTGTCCACGGGGAGCGCCTCCAGTACTCACCAGGAGGTCGCCTTCACCGACCTCCACGTCGATGCTGCCGCCGACCTTCACCTGCCTACCGATGACGCCCAGGCTCGCCGCTTCTACGGTAACTCGGACTTCCTTCCCCTCGCCGATTCCTCCGAACCTCGCCGCCCCCCGGGACCTCCCAGCATCGCCGCCGGACCGGGCCCATCCAGCATCGCCGCCGGACCGGGCCCACTCTACACGGCCGCCGGACCGGGGATCCACGAACTTGGCCGCCGCACCGCACCCTATTCATCCCGTCGCCTCACCGGACTGGTCGAACCGCGCCGCCCCACCGACCATCCGCTTACCGGGACCTCCCACGCATCGCCCGTGGACCCCGACTCTACTGCCCACCTACCCCGACCATCGGGTCCGCCGACCCTCGCCACTGCAACGACCTCCAGCCCCACCGACCCCGACTACACTGCCCACGGACCCCGACCATCGGGTCCGCCGACCCTCGCCACTGCAACGCCCTCCAGCCCCACCGACCCCGACTACACTGCCCACGGACCCCGACCGTCGGGTCCGCTGACCCTCGCCACCGCACCTCCCTCCAGCAGCCCGCAGCCGTCGCCTTACCTGCAAACTGGACTCTGCACTGGGCCTGAAGCCTCCACGCTGTTCACTCCCACTCTCCGGGGTTTGACTCCACTGGGTCCTAGCGCTAGTCTGCCTAGCCCTGGTTATCTCAGTGGCAGTTCCACTGATTCTTCCCCATCCCTCTCCAACTATGGGACCACTTCTCTTCCACACCCACACCACTGCCCTCTCACCCCCCCACCCCCTGACCACCCACCACCCCCCCACCACACATCGCCTCGTCCCCATTACACCCACCTGCCTTCCTCCGGCCCCAACCCCCATCCCTGCCGGGTGTTCACCATCCCCCCCGACCTCCCCCTCTCCGACATCGAACGGTCTGTCCTCAGCAGAGGTCTTACCTTTGTCCCCCTCCGTCCCCATCTCAATGAGTTCCGTGCCCTCCATGACTTGGAACGCTTCTACCGTCGCCTCCGCCTCACAGCTCACTTCCATGGGAAGCAGTCCTCGCTCCCCACTGATGACCCCTTTTCCCGTCTCCAACGCACCCCATCCTCATGGAACCCCCCTCGCAGCCTTCCGGCTTTAGAACTCTTTATTAAAAACTGCCGCCGTGACATCCACCGCCTCAACTTCTCCACTCCCCTGTCTCACTCCAATCTCTCCCCCCTTGAACGCACTGCCATCGACTCACTCCGCAACAACCTAGATTGGGTTATCAAACCCGCCGACAAGGGAGGTGCCGTGGTAGTCTGGCGCGTCGACCTCTACAAAGCTGAGGCCACGCGCCAACTCTCGGACACCTCTTCCTACTTACCCCTGGACCATGACCCCACTGACGAGCACCAGGCCACCATCTCCAGCACCATCACCAACTTCATCCACTCCCACGCCCTGCCCGAACGAGCCTCCAACCTCATCGTTCCCCAGCCCCGCACAGCCCGCTTTTACCTTCTCCCCAAAATCCACAAACCTGACTGTCCCGGTAGACCCATTGTCTCTGCCTGTTCTTGCCCCACCGAACTCATCTCCACCTACCTCGACTCCATACTATCCCCCTTGGTTAAATCCCTCCCCACCTATGTTCAAGACACCTCAGACACTCTCCGTCATCTCCGCGCATTCCACTCTCTAGGCCCTCACCCCCTCATCTTCACCATGGACGTCCAGTCACTGTACACCTCCATCCCCCACCAGGATGGTCTCAAAGCCCTCCGTTTTTTCCTCGACCGGAGAAGCAATCTATACCCGGCCACTGACACCCTCCTCCGCCTAGCGGAGCTGGTACTTACACTTAATAACTTTTCATTCGACTCCTCCCATTTCCTCCAAATACAAGGCGTAGCTATGGGCACACGCATGGGCCCCAGCTACGCCTGCCTCTTTGTCGGGTACGTAGAACAATCCCTGTTCAATGCGTACCAGGGCCCCATCCCCGACCTCTACCTCCGCTACATCGATGATTGTTTTGGTGCCACATCCTGCACCCACACACAACTGACTGACTTCATCCGCTTCACCACCAACTTCCATCCGGCACTTAAATACACCTGGACCATTTCCGACACTTCCCTACCATTCCTTGACCTCACTATCTCCATCGCAGGTGATAGACTCCTTACCGACATCCACTACAAACCTACCGACTCCCATGGCTATCTGGACTACACTTCTTCCCACCCTGCTTCCTGTAAGGACTCCATCCCCCACTCCCAATTCCTCCGTCTACGCCGCATCTGCTCCCAGGATGAGGCGTTCCACACCAGGGCATCTGAAATGTCCTCATTCTTCAGGGAACGGGGGTTCCCCTCCTCCACCATAGATGAGGCTCGCACCAGGGTCTCTGCCATACCCCGCAACACTGCTCTCTCTCCCCATCCCCCCACTCACAACAAAGGCAGATCCCCCTAGTCCTCACCTTTCACCCCACCAGCCGTCACATACAACAAGTGATCCTCCGTCAGTTTCGCCACCTCCAACGTGACCCCACCACTCGCCACATCTTCCCATCTCCCCCTATGTCTGCCTTCCGCAAAGACCGCTCCCTCCGTAACTCCCTTGTCAATTCTTCCCTTCCCTCCCATACCACCCCCTCCCCTGGTACTTTCCCTTGCAACCGCAAGAGATGCAACACTTGTCCCTTCACTTCCCCCTCCACTCCATTCCAGGACCCAAGCAGTCGTTCCAGGTGCGACAGAGGTTCACCTGCATCTCCTCCAACCTCATCTATTGCATTCGCTGCTCTAGATGCCAGCTGATCTACATCGGTGAGACCAAGCGGAGGCTTGGCGATCGTTTCGCCGAACACCTCCGGTCGGTCCGCAATAACCAACCTGAACTCCCGGTGGCTCAGCACTTCAACTCCCCCTCCCATTCCGTATCTGACCTCTCTGTCCTGGGTCTCCTCCATGGCCACAGCGAGCAACACCGTAAATTGGAGGAAATGCACCTCATATTCCGCTTGGGCAGTCTACACCCTGGTGGCCTGAACGTTGAATTCTCCCAATTCTGCTAGCCCTGGCTGTCCCCTCCCCTTCATCAGCCATCTGGTTGTCTCCTCCCCTCCCCCAACCCTCGGGCTCCTCCTCCTCCTTTTCCTTTTTTCCTTTCTTCTCCCCACCCCCTATCAGTCTGAAGAAGGGTTTCGGCCCGAAACGTTACCTATTTCCTTCGCTCCATAGATGCTGCTGCACCCGCTGAGTTTCTCCAGCATTTTTGTGTACCTATTGAGCATAGAAGTTGGGAGGACATGTTGCAGTTGTACAAGACGTTGGTGAGGCCACATTTAGAATATTGTGTTCAGTTCTGGGCCCCATGTTATAGGAAAGGATGTTGAAAATCTGGAATGGGTACAGAGAAGACTTACAAGAATGTTGCCAGGACTAGAGGGTCTGAGCTACAGGGAGAGGAAGGGTAGGTTGGGACTCTACTCCTTGGCGCGCAGGAGGATGAGGGGTGATCTTATAAAGGTGTATAAAATCATGAGCGGAATAGATCGGGTAGATGCATAGAGTCTCTTGCCCAGAGTAAGTGAATCGATGACCAGAGGACATAGGTTCAAGGTGACGGGGAAAATATTTAATAGGAATCTGGAATACGCTGCCAGAGAGCCAGGACTATCCCAATGTTTAAGAAATATTTAGAGAGGTACATGGATAGGTCATGGGTGAAATGTGGGCAGGTGGGACTAGTGTAGCTGGGCCAGTGTGAGCAAGTTGGGCCGAAGGGCCTATTTCCACGCTGTATCACTCAATGACTATCTGACTCTAAAAGCCAGCACTTCAAATAGTTTAGCACTCACTTAGTACTGTGTAGGAATGTGTGCTCAGTGTTCAGGTCTTGAGTGTTCAGGTCTCCTGTAGAGGGATTTGATGTCATACTCTGACTCGTGGGTAAGAGAACAACACTCTTGTGTCATTAGGAAAGGTCACAAGCCTGCCATTGCTGTTTCAAAGATCCTTCAATGAGGTGGTCCCAGAAATCGTTGTTGCATTAAGAGATTCAAGAGATTCAAGAGAATTTATTGTCATGTGGCCCTGATAGGACAATGAAATTCTTGATTTGCTTCAGCACAACAGAACATAGTAGGCATGACATCAGAACAGATCAGTGTGTCCATATACCATTATATAAATATAGACACACATGAATAAATAAACTGATAAAGTGCAAATAACAGATAATGTTTCAGAGTTTTGTCCGAGCCAAGTTTAATAGCCTGATGGCTGTGGGGAAGTAGCTATTCCTGAACCTGGTCGTTGCAGTCTTCAGGCTCCTGTACCTTCTACCTGAAGGTAGCAGGGTGATGAGTGTGTGGCCAGGATGGTGTGGGTCCTTAATGATGCTGCCAGCCTTTTTGAGGCAGCGACTGCGATAGATCCCCTCGATGGAAGGGAGGTCAGAGCCGATGATGGACTGGGCAGTGTTTACTACTTTTTGTAGTCTTTTCCTCTCCAGGGCGTTCAAGTTGCCGACCGAAGCCACGATGCAGCAGGTCAGCATGCTCTCTACTGTGCACCTGTAGAAGTTAGAGAGAGTCCTCCTTGACAAACTGACTCTCCGTAATCTTCTCAGGAAGTAGAGGCGCTGATGTGGCTTTCTTAATAATAGCATCAGTGTTCTCGGACCAGGAAAGTTCATCAGAGATGTGCACGCCCAGGAATTTGATGCTCTTGACCCTTTCAACCATCGACCCGTTGATATAAACGGGACTGTGGGTCCCCATCCTACTCCTTCCAAAGTCCACAATCAGTTCCTTAGTTTTGCTGGTGTTCAGGGCCGGGTTATTGTGCTGGCACCATATGGACAGTCGCTCGATCTCTCTTCTATACTCTGACTCATCCCCATCAGCGATACGTCCCACAACAGTGGTGTCGTCAGGGAACTTGATGATGAAGTTCGCACTATGGCCGGTCTATGCAGTCATGAGTATAGAGTGAGTACAGTAGGGGGCTGAGCATGCAGCCTTGAGGTGCTCCCGTGCAGATTGTTATCGAGGCTGACACATATCCACCAATACGAACAGACTGTGGTCTGTGAATGAGGAAGTCGAGGATCCAATTGCAGAGGGATGCGCAGAGACCCAGTTCTGCGAGTTTGGTAACCAGCTTGAAGGGGATGATTGTGTTAAATGCCGAGCTGTAATCAATGAATAACAGCCTGACATATGACTTTTTGTTGTCCAAGTGGTCCAGAGATTTTCCAATGTTCTCTTGATTCCAGTGGACTGGAGGCTAACCAATGTAACCCCACTTTTTAAGAAAGCAGGGAGAGAGAAAACAGGGAATTATAGACCAGTTAGTCTTACATCGGTAGTGGGAAAGATGCTTGAGTCGATTGGTAAAGATGTAATTTAGAAAGCAGTCAGCATGGATTTATGAAGGGGAAATCATGCTTGACTAATCTTCTGGAATTTTTTGAGGATGTAACAAGTGGAATGGATAAGGGAAAGCCAGTGGTGTATCTGGACTTTCAAAAAGCCTTTGACAAGGTCCCACACAATAGATTAGTGGACAAAATTAGAGCACATGGTATTGGGGGTAGGGTATTGACATGGATATAGAACAGGTTGGCAGACAGGAAGCAAAGAGTAGGAATTAATGGGTCCTTTTCAGAATGGCAGGCAGCGACTAGTGGGGTGCCGCAAGGCTCGGTGCCGGTACCCCAGTTATTATTTAATATATATATTAACGATTTAGACAAGGGAATGAAATGTGACATCTCCAAGTTTGCGAATGACACAAAGCTGGGTGGCAGTGTGAGCTGTGATGTGGATACTATGAGGCTGCAGGGTGACTTGGATAGGTTGGGTGTGTGGGAAGGTGCATGGCAGATGTCGTGTGTGGACGCGGCGCGGACAGACAAGAGGCCGAAGCAAAGAAGCCTAAGCCAAAGAACCGAAAGGAAACGAGGCCGAAACGCCAATGAACCGAAAGAGTCCGAAGACGAAACGCCTACTAACCGAAAGGATAGGACGGCTAAATGCAAACTAACCAAAAGGGCGGGACGCCTAAACGCCAACGAACCGAAAGGCTGCGTCGCCTAAAAGCAAACTTACCGAATGGCCGCTCTGTCGAAACGCCATCTACCCGAAAGCCGGCGTCGCCTACAGGCCAAAGGACCGACTGCCGCTCAACAGAAACGTCCAATAACGGACTTGACGTTGCCGGGGGGCGGGACTTGTCAGTGATTGGTCCAGAACCCCGCGTCCATCACATCACTGTGAAGGCATGAACATTGTCCCAAACCTCCGTTCCACCCGACCCGCAGCCCGCGGAGGGTGGCCGTGGGAGAGAGGGGGCTGTCCCGAGCGATGCGCACCTTCGGCCACTTTCAACTTGGTGCTTGGGTTCAGATTGCCCAGTCACCTATGGCTTGTGTGGGGAAATGAACCCCACGCCCCCGTCTCCCCCTTCTCTCTTCCCTCTTCTCTCTCTCCCCCTCTCTCTCTCCTCTCTCTCTCTCTTCTCTCTCTCCCTTCTCTATCTCCCTTCTCTCTCCTCCTCTCTCTCTCCTCCTCTCTCTCACCTCTCTTTTCTCTCCCCCATCTCTCTCCCTTCTCTCTCCCTCCTCTCTCCCTCCTCTCTCCTCCCACTTCTCTCTCTCTCTCCCTTCTCCCCCCCCCCCTCCGCTCTCTCTCCCTTCTCTCTCCCCTTCTCTCCCCCTTCTCTCTCTCCTCCGTCTCCACCCGGGGGAACGTCCCACAGTCACTGACCACGATGCACCGCCATCGGACCCCAACCTCCACACCAGGGTGATCCCCCTCCCCCTCCGACCCCCGGTCTTGGACACCCACACCAGGGTGATTCACTCCGGCCGCGGGGACAGACGGTATATTTATTACCGTCTCGGTGTTTGCGGAACGCACCCAAGTTCCCACACACAAAACAGGCAGCATCTCTGGAGAGAAGCATTGTGTGTCTATCTTTGGTGTGACAGTTGTGTCATTTCATCGGCTTCATGTATTACGCGCCCAGGACAGAAGCTGGACATGCCGACATGTATAAATCGTTCTTACATTCGGGAACATGGTTAATGTGGGATTTCAATTTGAGCGCACTTGTTTGAATAGATGCTAGCGGCATGTCCAGCTTCTGTCCTGGGCGCGCAATACACGAAGCCGATGAAATGACACAACTGTCACACCAAAGATAGACACAAAATGCTGGAGTAACTCAGCTGAAGAGGCAGCATCTCTGGGGAGAAGGAATGGGTGGCGTTTCGGGTCGAGACCCTTCAGGCGCACTCTGAAGAATGGTCTCATTCCTTCTCTCCAGAGATGCTGCCTGTTTTGTGCGTGGGAGCTTGGGTTCGTTCCGCAAACACCGAGACGGTAATAAATAAACCGTCTGTCCCCGCGGCCGTGGTGAATCACCCTGGTGTGGGTGTCAAAGACCGGGGGTCGGAGGGGGGGGGGATCACCCTGGTGTTGAGGTTAGGGTCCGATGGCGGTGCATCGAGGTCAGTGACTGTGGGACGTTCCCCCGGGTGGAGACGGAGGAGAGAGAGAAGGGGGAGAGAAGGGAGAGAGAAGGGGGGGGGGGGGAGAGAAGGGGGAGAGAGAGAGAAGGGGGAGAGAGAGGAGGGAGAGAGAAGGGTGAGAGAGGGGTAGGAGAAAAGAGAGGAGAGAGATAAGAGGAGAGAGAGAGTAGAGAAAAGGGAGAGAGAGAAGGGAGAGAGAGAGAAGGGAGAGAGAGAGGGGGAGAGAGGGAAGAGGGGAGAGAGAAGGGGGAGACGGGAGCGTGGGGTTCATTTTCCCACACAAGCCATAGGTGACTGGGCAATCTGAACCCAAGCACCAAGTTGAAAGCGGCCGAAGGTGCGCATCCCTCGGGACAGCCCCCACTCTCTCACGGCCACCCTCCGCGGGCTGCGGGTCGGGTGGAGCGGAGGTTTGGGACAATGTTCATGTCTTCACAGTGATGTGATGGACGCGGGGGTCTGGACCAATGGCTGACAAGTCCCGCCCCCGGCAACTTCAAGTCCGTTATTGGACTTTTCTGTTGAACGGCAGTCGGTCCTTTGGCCTGTTGACGCCGCCGCCTTTCGGGTAGGTGGCGTTTCGACTGAGCGGCCATTCGGTAAGTTTGCTTTTAAGCGACGCAGCCTTTCGGTTCGTAGGCATTTAGGCGTCCCGCCCTTTCGGTTAGTAGGCGTTTCATCTTCGGACTCTTTCGGTTCATTGGTGTTTCGGCCTCGTTTCTATTCGGTTCTTTGGCTTCTTTGCTTCGGCCTCTAGTCTGTCGGCGCCGCGTCCGGGTACCGCAGATGCAGTATAATGTGGATAAATGTGAGGTTATCCACTTTGGTGGCAAGAACAGGAAGGCACATTATTATCTGAATGGTGTCAGATTAGTAAAAGGGGAGGTGCAACGAGACCTGGGTGTGCTTGTACATCAGCCAGTGAAAGTAAGCATGCAGGTACAGCAGGCAGTGACGAAAGCTAATGGCATGTTGGCCTTCATTGCGAGAGGATTTCAGTATAGGAGCAAGGAGGTCCTTCTGCTGTTGTACAGGGCCCTGGTGAGACCGCACCTGGAGTATTGTGTGCAGTTTTGGTCTCCTAATTTGAGGAAGGACATTATTGCTATTGAGGGAGTGCAGCGTAGGTTAATTCCCAGGATGGCGGGACTGACATATGATGAAAGAATGGGTCGACTGAGCTGGTATTCACTGGAATTTAGAAGGATGAGAGGCAGTCTTATAGAAACATAAAATTCTTAAAGGATTGGACAGGCTAAATGCAGGAAAACGTTCCCAATGTTGGGGGAAGCCGGAATCATGGGTCACAGTTTCAGAACAAGGGGTAGGCCATTTAGGACTGAGATGAGGAAAAACTTTACCAAGACAGTTGTGAATCTGTGGAATTCTCTGCCACAGAAGGCAGTGGAGGCCAATTCACTGGATGTATTCAAGAGAGCTTTAGATTTAGCTCTAAAGGCTAAAGGAATTAAGGGACATGGGGAAAAAGCAGGAACGGGGTACTGATTTCAGATGATGTGCCATGATCATATTGAATGGTGGTGCTGGCTCGGAGGGCCAATTGGCCTACTCCTGAACCTTTTTACATGTTATATGTTTCTATGCGTGACCTTTGGCTCAGCCTTACCCCACATTACAGCATGTACTCCGATTTAAAAAGCAATTTGTTGCAAGTGAAGTACTTTGTGACATTGGTGACAGATGTGATGTATAAATAGAGGTGTGCCTTTATAAATGGATATTCCCACGATGGAAACGATATTCCCAGGATGGAAACATCAAGTACTTTAAGGTATATAAAATACATCAAATAAAGTTCAAATACATAATTACAAAATGTCCAATTGACATAAAATAAATACATTAAATACTTTATTGCTTTAAAGTGAGAGTGGCTACGTTTACAGGAGATGTTTTGTTCAGTTTAGAGATACAGCGTGGAAACAGGCCCTTCGGCCCATTGAGTCTGCACTGATCAGCGATCCTGCATGTTAACACTATCCTACACGAGGGGCATTTTTTAAACATTTATATCAACCCTACAAACCTGTACATCTTTTAGATGTGTGGGGCAAGTTTCTTTACACAGAGGGTGGTGGGTGCCTGGAACACAATGCCAGGGAGGTGGTGGAGGCAGATAGGATAGTAGCGTTGAAGAGACTTTTGGATAGACACATGGATATGCAGAGAATGAAGGATATGGATCATGTGCAGGCAGAGAGAGTTGGTTTTGGCATTGTGTTTGGCACAGATATTGTGGGCCGAAGGGAAACCAAGCTGGGTGCAATACTGGTGCACAGAGCAGCAGTATTACACCTGTATCCCAAGTGCAATACTGGGATACAGGTGCAATACTGTTCCTGTATCCCACTGTGTCTGGGGATCTGGGGCCCAATGATAGTATCTCATGTCTACACATAGCCGATCCTGTCCTAACACAATGAACCCAGCAGAACTCATTCACCCAGGAGCGAGACTCTGAAATTCACAAACTTTCCACATCCCCGGATGTCTCTCTACCAACTGCAAGATCATAAGTGATAGGAGCAGAATTAAGCTATTCAGGTCTGGCTGATCTATCTCTCCCTCCTAACCCCATTCTCTTGCCTTCTCCCCATAACCCCCGTACTAATCAAAATGCCAGGAATGTGATGGAATATTGGGCCCAATGCCACACAAGGACAACGCCGTCTGTTTCATCAGGACACCATCAACCAGCTTTAACCTGAACCCCCTGCTTCATTGAAGAACCCATTGTAAAGTGTGGCATCCACAGATAAATCTTGGTCAGCATGGGGCATCTTGGTTGGCATGGACAAGTTGGGCTGAAGGGCCTGCTTCCATGCTGTATGACTCTGGGAATCCCATCAACTCACCACAGACCTGTTCACCAACAATACAATACAATACAATACCGTTTATTGTCATTTGAACCTCAAATGAAGTTCAAACAAAATTTGGTTTCTGCAGTCATACAACAAGAAAAGAACCAAGACACACAACCAATACAATTTACACAAACATCCATCACAGTGAATCTCCTCCTCACTGTGATGGGAGGCAAAGTTTTGTTTCTCCCCTGCTCTCCATTCTTCTCCTGGTGTCAAAGCCCCCCGGTAGCGCTAGCAAGTCCCGCGGCCATTTAAAGCCGCACCGGGCGATGTAAGGCCCCGCTCCAGGTCACTTTCAACCCCGCAATTCGGGCGGGAGAAGTTGCCGTTGCGGGAGCTCCGAAAAGTGGTCACCCACCAGGGACCTGCAAGCTCCCGATGTTACCGTCCACGGAGCCTGCAGCTGGAGCCTCCGAGCTCCGGAGTCGGGCCACAGCCGCGCGCCACCACAGCTCCCCACGCTCCGAAGCCGGCCAGCCCCATGCTGGTGAGTCCGCAGGCTCCGCGACTGGAGCCCCCAGGTTGTTCCGATTGGAGGCCGCTCCACGGTGCTCGGCCTCAATGACAACGGAGACCCGACAGAGAAAAGGTCGGGTCCCCCGTACAGGGAAGAAATTAAACGTTTCCCCCACCCCCCACACATACGCAGTTAAAAACAATTTTTAAAAAATCAACTACAAACTACACTCAACGGGACAAGCAAAATAAAAAAAGATAGACAGACTGCAGAGGCCGCTGCGACGTCGGTCGCGCCGCCCACTCCCAAGTCCCAATCTTGCATTCTCCACCACTCAGGCCAATAACAGCATGGAGCAGCACCACCTCCGAGATTCCCTCCACACCCATACCATCCACCTTGGAAATTCTA
This sequence comes from Malacoraja senta, assembly GCA_038087875.1. NCBI lineage: Eukaryota > Metazoa > Chordata > Chondrichthyes > Rajiformes > Rajidae > Malacoraja > Malacoraja senta. The sequence continues at coordinate 39,842,865 of CM075985.1, read as the reverse complement.
CCATAATCATAATAATCATAATCATTATAGTAATTTATTAGCCAAGTATGTTTTGCAACATACGAGGAATTTGATTTGCCATACAGTCATATCAATAAAGAGCAACGAGACACCCAAATAAATTGTTAACATGAACATCCACCACAACGACTCCTCCACATTCCTCACTGTGATGGAAGGCAAAACAAGTTCAATCTTCTTCCGATCTGCGGTCGGGGCCTCGAACCTTCCGTTATCGGGGCGATCTTGGCTCCCGCAGTCAGCGGTTGAGCCCTCCGCGTCGGGGCGTTCAAGCACCCACATCGGGGGGATCTCAGCTCCCCCACGCCGGGCGATCGGACCCCGCGTCAGGGCTGGTCGCACCTCCTGCGGCTTGGAGCTTCCCGACATCAGTCTCTACCTGAAATCCGCAGGCTGCGGTTGGAGCGTCGATCCCAGGCAAGGGATGGCAGGCTCCGATGATAAATCCATCGCCCCGCGGTGGGGCTCAAAGTCAGTCTTGAGCAAGGCCGCCAGCTCCATGATGTTAGGCCGCAGAGCGACCGGAGATACGATCAGGAAAAAATCGCATCTCCGGCAAGGTAAGACATTGAAGTACCAGCTGTACCTTCATAGTTTTTGATTGAATGAAAGATGCAACATGGAAACAGGCCCTTCAGCTCATAGAGTCCACACCGACCATCGATCACTCATTCACACTAGTTCTATGTTATGCCACCTTCTCATCCATCTCATCCACACTAGGGGCAATATGCAGAGGGCCAATTAACCTACAAACCCGCACGTCTTTGGGATGGACAGATGGGACAAATTCCTAGCTGATAGCCCGGTGGAGGCAGGCACCTTGATCACAGTGGCAGAACTGGTGAAACCACTGCCTCAGTTGAAGACAGGCTTTAATCAATAGTTTAGTTCAGTTCAGAGACAGCTTGGAAACACGACCTTCGGCCACCGAGTCCGCACCGACCAGTGATCACCGCACATTAACACTATCCTACACACTCGAGGGACAATTTACATTGATACCAATTCAATTAACCAACAAAACTGTACGTCTTGTTGTAGTGTGGGAGGAAACCGAAGATCTCGGTGAAAACCCACGCGGTCACGGGGAGAACGTACAAACTCCGTACAGACAGCACCCGTAGGAGGGATTGAACCCGGGTTCCTGGCGCTGTGAGGCAGCAACTCTACCGCTGCGCCACCGTGCTGCGAATAAGCCCTGACCAATAAAGTCAGGTTCACTAATTTTACCTTGAGTGCTGAGATCTTGCGCTCCTGATTGTCCATAATCACAGTAAACACTGCCTTCCTCTCCTTCAGGCTGTCAAGAGAGGTCTTCAGTTCATTCTGGAATCACAGTGAAACCGTTTAATTAAGCTGTTGGTAAAAATAAGACATTTGGACAGATATATGAATAGGAATGATTTGGACGGCTGTGGGCCAAGTGCAGGCAAAGGACTAGCCCAGTATGCCAATTAGGTCGGCATGGACAACGTGGGCTGAAGGGCCTGTTTCATTGTTCCTAATGGAATGATCTGTTAGTTTAGTTTATTTATTGTCACGTGTACCGAGATACATTGAAAAGCTTTTGTTGCATCTGAAAGTCAATACATGATCTGCCAGTGGATGTAGTTGACGGGTACAAAAACAACCTTAAAGAGACACTTGTGAAGTAAAGAGAGAGGGAAGAGAGATATGGATCTAAAATGGGTAAATGGAACTAGCTTGGATTGCACATCTTGGACGGCATTGTCAAGTTGGGCTGAAGGGTCGAAGAGTTACTGTATCTCATCAAACTCATCAGGAAGGCTGGCTCCATCATAGGGGCAGAGTTGGATTCACAGCAGGTGGTCTTGGAGGGGAGGATGCTCCTCACACTGCGGAGCATCCTGGACAATACAACTCACCCCCTCCATGACACACTGGTCAACCCGAGGAGCACCTTCAGCAACAGACTGGTTCCACCAAGATACAGCACAGAACGCCACAGGAGATCCTTCTTCCCTGTGGCTATCAAACTGTACAACTCCACCCCCTTCTGTCATGGGGTCGACTGAGACTGACTCCCCCTCCACAATCCTTGCAAATCCCCCAAGCCTTTCCACTCGTCATTTTAATATCATGTTTCATGTCGTTTGTGTTTTTGATGACTGTTGGTGGATAAATTTCCCTCCTGGGATAAATAAAGTTCTATCGTATCATATCATATTGTATCGTATGACTGATGAAGTCAAAAGGGGAACCAGGGGAATACCTTTTTCACAAAGAGGGTGGTGGGTATCTGGAACGAGAAGCCAGAGGAAGTGGTAGAGATGGGTACATCTACAACATTTAAAAGATATTTAGACAGGTACATGGATAGGATCGGTTTAGAGGATCTGGGCCAGGAGGAGGCAAGTTTGGTTAAGCAACTGGGTCAGTATGGACAAGTTGGGCTGAAGGGCCTGTCTCCGTGGTGTATGACTGTGAATCTAAATATGTATAGGATAGTCCTAATGTGCGGGGATTGGCGCGGTGGAGTGAAGGCCCTGTTTTAAACTAAACTAAACGATAACTAGTACAAACAGGCACAGAGGCTCTGGGGACAAATGAGAAAGACAAGGTCACCGAGCTGTGATTTAAGAAGGGTCATTTAAGAGCAGAGAGCAGAGTGGTTCAAGGAGAGAGGTTCTGGAGTAGTGGCAGCTGACAGTACAGCTGCTGCTGGCGAGCTGAAAGTGAATGATGAGCAACAGCCTTGGGCTGGAAGAACAGGACAGCTGAGGTTATTGCGATAGATGGGCTGGGGGAGATTGGTGAGAAACCCAGGGCCAAGGAATAGGAGTTGTTACATAAAAGCAAGCAGGAGAAAATCAAATCAAATATTTCATTAAAATAAAAATAATAAAAGTAAAATAAAATAATAAATAAAATAAAAGCACACACAGTGGTGCAGCGGGTAGAGCTGCTGCCTCACAGTACATGAGACCCAGGTTTGATTCTGTGTAGCAAGGAACTGCACATGCTGGTTTAAACCGAAGATAGACACAAAAAGCTGGAGTGACTCTGCGGGGCAGGTAACATCTCTGCAGAGAAGGAATGGGTGACGTTTCGGGACGAGTCCCTTCTTCAGACCTTGGGCCTTGTCTGAATGTGTAGTGTGCACGTTCTCCCTGTGGCTGCGTGGGTTTCCTCTGGGTTCCGAAGATAGACTCAAAATGCAGGAGTAACTCAGCAGAACAGGCAGCATCTCTGGAGAGAAGAAATGGCTGACGTTTGGGGTCGAGACCCTTCGGTGCTCTAGTTACCTCCCACATTCCAGAGCGTGCGGGTTTGTAGGTTGTGGATGTGGATGGGAAAGTGTGGAATAACATGGAACTAGTGGAATGGGTGATGGTCGGCATGGACTTATGAGCCAAGGGGCCTATTTCCACTCTGTATCTGAAACTAAAGTACGAACCAGAGTAGGTCACTCGGCCCCTCAGGCCTGTCCCACCATCAGTGTGCTTACTTTCATAGACTAATGAACAAGGACCCCCCGATCCCGTTGTACCTCCCCTTTTCCCAACGATGCCATTTAGATAGTAATCTGCCTTCCTGTTTTTGCTACCAAAGTGGTAACCTCACATTTATCCGCATTAAACTTCATCTGCCATGCATTTGCCAACTCCCCCAACCTGTCCAAGTCACCCTGCATTCTCATAGCATCCTCCTCACAGTTCACACTGCCACCCAGCTTTGTGTCATCTGCAAATTTGCTAATGTTACTTTGAATCCCTTCATCCAAATCATTGATGTATATTGTAAATAGCTGCGGTCCCAGCACCGAGCCTTGCAGTACCCCACTAGTCACTGCCTGCTATTCTGAAAAGGACCCGTTAATCCCTACTCTTTGTTTCCTGTCTGGCAACCAATTTTCTATCCATGTCAGCACTCTACCCCCAATACCATGTGCCCTAATTTTGCCCACTATTTTCCTATGTGGGACCTTATCAAATGCTTTCTGAAAGTCCAGGTACACTACATCCACTGGCTCTCCCTTGTCCATTTTCCTAGTAACAGCCTCAAAAAATTCCAGAAGATTAGACAAGCATGATTTCCGCTTCGTAAATCCATGCTGACTCGGACTGATCCTGTTACTGATATCCAAATGTGTGGCTATTTCATCTTTTATAATTGACTCCAGCATCTTTCCCACCACCGATGTCAGGCTAACTGGTCTATAATTCCCTGTTTTCTCTCTCCCGCCTTTCTCAAAAAGTGGGATAACATTAGCTACCCTCCAATCCACAGGAACTGATCCTGAGTCTATAGAACATTGGAAAATTATCACCAATGCAGCCACAATTTCTAGTCCCACTTCCTTAAGTACCCTGGGTTGCAGACCATCAGGCCCTGGGGATTTATCAGCCTTCAGCCATCAGTCTACCCAACACCATTTCCTGCCTAATGTGGATTTCCTTCAGTTCTTCCGTCACCCCAGATCCTCTGGCCACTACTATATCAGGAAGATTGTTTGTGTCCTCCTTAGTGAAGACGGATCCAAAGTACCTGTTCAACTCATCTGCCATTTCCTTGTTCCCCATACTAAATTCACCTTTTTCGGTCTTCAAGGGTCCAACTTTGGTCTTAACTAATTTTTTCCTCTTCACATACCTAAAGAAGCTTTTACTATCCTCCTTTATATTCTTGGCTAGCTTACCTTCGTTCCTCATCTTTTCTCCCGGTATTGTCTTTTTAGTTATCTTCTGTTGTTCTTTAAACATTACCCAATCCTCTTGCTTCCCAAATGGTAGGGCTCTGGGGAGTGTTGGAGAACAGAGGGATCTAGGAGTACAGGTACATAGTTCCCTGAAAGTGGCGTCACAAGTCAATAGGGTGGTCAAGAAGGCATTTGGTGTATTTGTCTTTAATAGTCAAAGTATTGAGTAAAGGAGCAGCGATGTCATGTTACAATTGGACAACATATTGGTGAGGCCACATATGGAGTATTGTGTTCAGTTTTGGTCACCCTGCAATGGGAAGGATGTCATTGAGCTGGAAAGAGTGCAAAGAAGATGTTACCAGGATTTTTGTAGACCTGAGGCCCTGAGCTATAGGGAGAACCTGGGCAGGCCCATCGGACTTTATTTCTTGGAACGCAGGATGCTGAGGGGTTAGCTGTAAAAATCATGAGGGGAATAGATAGGGGGAGGAGGGGTGGGATGCACGAGTATTTTACCCAAGGTAGGGGAATGAAGAACCAGATGATGTAGATTTAAAGTGAGGGGGGATTATTTAAGTGAGGTGTAGCAACACTTATAGGGGTGTATTATAGACCGCCAAATGGGGAGCGAGAATTGGAAGAGCAAATATGTAAGGAGATAGCAGATATTAGTAGTAAGCACAACGTAGTGATTGTGGGAGATTTCAATTTTCCACACATAGACTGGGAAACACATTCTGTAAAAGGGCTGGATGGTTTGGAGTTTGTAAAATGTGTGCAAGATAGTTTTTTGCAGCGATACATAGAGGTACCTACTAGAGAAGGGGCAGTGCTAGCCCCTCCTGTTAGGAAATGAGACAGGGCAGGTGGCGGAGGTATGCGTCGGGGAGCACTTCGGGTCCAGTGATCACAATACCATTAGTTTCAATATAATTATGGAGAGGGTCAGAACTGGACCTAGGGTTGAGATTTTTGTTTGGAGAAAGGCTAACTTTGAGGAGATGCGAAAGGATTTAAAAGGAGTGAATTGGGACATGTTGTTTTATGGGAAGGATGTAGAAGAAAAATGGAGGACATTTAAGGGTGAAATTTTAAGAGTACAGAATCTTTATGTCCCTGTTCGGTTGAAAGGAAATAGTCAAAAATGGAAAGAGCCATGGTTTTCAAGGGAAATTGGACACTTGGTTCGGAAAAAGAGAGAGATCTACAATAATTATAGGCAGCATGGAGTAAATGAGATGCTTGAGGAGTATAAAGAATGTAAAAAGAATATTAAAAAATAAATTAGAAAAGCTAAAAGAAGATATGAGGTTGCTTTGGCAAGTAAGGTGAAAGTAAATCCAAAGGGTTTCTACAGCTATATTAATAGCAAAAGGATAACAAGGAATAAAATTGGTCCATTAGAGAGTCAGAGTGGACAGCTATCTGCAGAGCCAAAAGAGATGGGGGAGATATTGAACAATTTCTTTTCTTCGGTATTCACGAAGGAGAAGGATATGGAATTATGTGAGGTAAGGGAAACAAGCAGAGTAGCAATGGAAACTGTGAGATTCAAAGAAGAGGAGGTGCGGACACTTTTGAAAAATATGAAAACGGATAAGTCTCCAGGTCCTGACAGGATATTCACTAGGACATTGAGGGAAGTTAGTGTAGAAATAGCAGGGGCTATGACAGAAATATTTCAAATGTCATTAAAAACGGGAATAGTGCCGGAGGATTGGCGTACTGCGCATGTTGTTCCGTTGTTTAAAAAGGGTTCGAAGAGTAAACCTAGCAATTATAGACCTGTTAGTTTGACGTCAGTGGTGGGCAAATTAATGCAAAGGATACTTAAAGATAATATATATAAGCATCTGGATAAGCAGGGTCTGATTAGAAACAGTCAACATGGATTTGTGCCTGGAAGGTCATGCTTGATTAATCTTCTTGAATTTTTCGAAGAGGTTACTAGGGAAATTGATGAGGGTAAAGCAGTGGATGTTGTCTATATGGACTTCAGTAAGGCCTTTGACAAGGTTCCTCATGGAAGGTTGGTTAAGAAGATTCAATTGTTGGGTATTAATGGTGGAGTAGCAAGATGGATTCAACAGTGGCTGAATGGGAGATGCCAGAGAGTAATGGTGGATGGCTGTTTGTCAGGTTGGAGGCCGGTGACTAGTGGGGTGCCTCAGGGGTCAGTGTTGGGTCCACTGTTGTTTGTCATGTACATCAATGATCTGGATGATGGTGTGGAAAATTGGATTAGTAAGTATGCAGATGATACTAAGATAGGTGGTGTTGTGGATAATGAAGTAGATTTTCAAAGTCTACAGAGAGATTTAGGCCATTTGGAAGAGTGGGCTGAAAGATGGCAGATGGAGTTTAATGCTGACAAATGTGAGGTGCTACATCTCGGCAGGACAAATCAAAATAGGACGTACACGGTAAATGGTAGCGAATTGAGGAATGCAGTTGAACAGAGGGATCTAGGAATAACTGTGCATAGTTCCCTGAAGATGGAATCTCATGTAGATAGGGTGGTAAAGAAAGCTTTTGGTGTGCTGGCCTTTATAAATCAGAGCATTGAATATAGAAGTTGGGATGTAATGTTAAAATTGTGCAAGGCATTGGTGAGGCCAATTCTGGAGTATGGAGTACAATTTTGGTCGCCTAATTATAGGAAGGATGTCAACAAAATAGAGAGAGTACAGAGGAGATTTACTAGAATGTTGCCTGGGTTTCAGCAACTAAGTCACAGAGAAAGGTTGAACAAGTTAGGTCTTTATTCTTTGGAGCGCAGAAGGTTAAGAGGGGACTTGATAGAGGTCTTTAAAATTATGAGCGGGTTAGACAGAGTGGACGTGGATAAGCTTTTCCCATTGAGAGTAGGGAAGATTCAAACAAGGGGACATGACTTGAGAATTAAGGGACAGAAGTTTAGGGGGAACATTAGGGGGAACTTCTTTACTCAGAGAGTGGTAGCTGTGTGGAATGAGCTTCCAGTGGAAGTGGTGGAGGCAGGTTCGATGTTATCCTTTAAAAATAGATTGGATGGGTATATGGACGTGAAAGGAATGGAGGGTTATGGTCTGAGTGCAGGTAGATGGGACTAGGGGGAAGTATTTATTTTTAATTTAAAAAAAAAATTTTAAAAATGTTCGGCACGGACTTGAAGGGCCGAGATGGCCTGTTTCCGTGCTGTTATGGTTATATGGTTATATGGTTATATGGTTACTAAGAGCCCAGGGAGCAATTTTGTTCACTCAGAGGGTGGGTATGTAGAATGAACTGCCAGAGGAAGTATTTGGGGCAGGTATTATAACAACATTTAAAATACATTTGGGCAGGTACATGGATAGGAATGGTTTAGAGGGAAATGGACCAAACACGGATGAGTTGGGCCGAAGGGTCTGTTTCCGTGCAGTATGTCTCTATGACTCAATGTGACAATCGAAGCAATCGTTTGTCAATTTCCATGGCTTCCAGCAGTGAAACTGACAGACTGTGTTCTTGCGAGATATCAGTGTCTGATTGCTGCTGGAATGTTACAGGGAAACAGTTTTATTCACAAACTGTTCTTTGTTTTTGCTTGTCATTTTCCAAAGTAATGTTTAAGTGGTTCTCTAGTTCCTGATCATAAACATGTTGTAACCAATTTGATTAGTTTAAAGATACGGAACGGAAACAGGCCCTTTGGCCCACCGATTCTGTGCTAATTTATAATTTTTACAGAAGCCAATTAACCTATAAACCTGTACGTCTTTGGAGTGTGGAAGGAAATCGGAGATCCTGGAGAAATCCCACGCAGCGGAACAAACAAACTTCGTGCAGACAGCAGTCAGGAACGAACCTGGGTCTCTGGCGCTGTGAGGCAGCAACTCTACCGCTGCGCCACCGTGCCAAAGGTGTTTTATAATCATCATGACTGATGATTGGACCAAATTTGCTGTTAGTTAAGAGACTGTGAGACTCACTCCTACATAATTGTAGCAGCAGGAATGAGATTAGGCTGGCACAACTGTACTGAGGGTAGTACTGTGTACAGTTGTGCTATCCTTACCTCATGCTGCTGCAATTATGGAGGACCTTGGTGAGACCCTTCTTGGAGTACAGTGTACATAGTCATAGAGTGATACAGTGTGGAAACAGGCTCTTCGGCCCAATTTGCCCACACCGGCCAACATGTCCCAGCTACACTAGTCCCACCTGCATGGGCTTGGTCCATATCCCTCCAAACTTGTCCTATCCATGTTCATGTCTAACTAATTCTTAAACATTGGGATAGTCCCAGCCTCAACGACATCCTCTGACAGCTTCTTCCATACACCCACCACCCTTTGTGTGAAAAAGTTACCCCTCAGATTCCTGTGAAATCTTTTCCACTTCACCTTGAACCTATGGTCCTCGATTCCCCGACTCTGGGCAAGAGATTCTGTGCATCGACCCAAACTATTCCTCTACTGTACGGATGCAAAAAGTCTGTCTGAAGAAGGGTCTCGATCCGAAACGTCACCCATTCCTTCTCTCCAGAGATGCTGCCTGTCCCGCTGAGTTACTCCAGCATTTTGTGTCTATCTACCGTGTACGGTTGTTCTATCCTTACCTCCCTGCCCTCGAGGGGCTGCAGCACAGGTTCAGCGGACTGGTTCCAGACGTCGGATTTTCCATAATGGGAGAGATTGAGTTGACTGCAGTGTTTTAAATCATGAGAGGAACAGATTTGGAGGACGCACAGAGTCTCTTGCCCAGAGTAGGGTAGAGAACAAGAGGGCATAGGTTTCAGGTGAAGGGGGAAAGATTTATAGAACGTGAGTAGTAACTTTTTCACATAAAGGGTGGTGGGTGTATGGAATAAGCTGCTGGAGGAAGTAGTCGTGGCAGGGAATATCCCAACGTTTAAAAAACATTTAGACAAATACATGGACAGGATAGGTTTAGAGGGATATGGACCAAACATAGAAAATAGACAATAGATGCAGGAGTAGGCCATTTGGCCCTTCGAGCCAGCACCACCATTCAATGTGATCATGGCTGAACATCCCCAATCAGTACCCCGTTCCTGCCTTCTCCCCATATCCCCTGACCGCTATTTTTAAGAGCCCTATCTAGCTCTCTCTTGAAAGCATCCAGAGAACCGGCCTCCACTGCCCTCTGAGGCAGAGAATTCCACAGACTCACCACTCTCTGTGAGAAAAAGTGTTTCCTCATCTCCGTTCTAAATGGCTTACTCCTTATTCTTAAACTGTGGCCCCTAGTTCTGGACTCACCCAACATCTGGAACATTTTTCCTGCCTCTAACGTGTCCAAACCCTTAACAATCTTATATATTTCAATGAGATATCCTCTCATCCTTCTAAACTCCAGAGTGCACAAGCCCAGTTGCTCCATTCTCTCAGCATATGACAGCCCCGCCATCCCGCTGCACTCCCTCAATAGCAAGAATGTCCTTCCTCAAATTAGGGGACCAAAACTGCACACAATACTCCAGGTGTGGTCTCACTAGGGCTCTGTACAACTGGAGAAGGACCTCTTTGCTCCTATTCCTCTTGTTATAAAGGCCAACATGCCATTTGCTTTCTTCACTGCCTGCTGTACATGCATGCTTACTTTCATAGACTGATGTACAAGGAACCCCATATCCCGTTGTACTTCACTTTCCCAACTTGACGCCATTTAGATAGTAATCTGCCTTCCTGTTTTTGCTACCAAAGTGGATAACCTCACATTTATCCACGTTAAACGTCATCTGCCATGCATCTGCCCACTCCCCCAACCTGTCCAAGTCACCCTGCATTCTCATAGCATCCTAACAGTTCACACTGCCACCCAGCTTTGTGTCATCTGCAAATTTGCTAATGTTACTTTGCATCCCTTCATCCAAATCATTGATGTATATTGTAAATAGCTGCGGTCCCAGCACCGAGCCTTGCGGTACCCCACTAGTCACTGCCTGCTATTCTGAAAGGGACCCGTTAATCCCTACTCCTTGTTTCCTGTCTGCCAACCACTTCTCTATCCATGGGCAAGTGGGGCTAGTGTAGATGGGACCTGTTGGCCAGTGTGGGCAAGTTGGGCTGAAGGGCATGTTTCCACGCTGTATCACTCTATGACTGGGACCGTACTCTTTAGTCTAGACCATGGAAGAATGAGAGGAGATCTTGCACTGCACAAGGCTCGATCAGGGATGGGGTAAGGCAGCACAACTTCACACTGTACTCCTGTGGATGTCCCGGGAGAGGGATGTCCCGGGAGAGGGGTGTCCGGGAGAGGGACGTCCCGGGAGAGGGATGTCCCGGGAGAGGGATATCCCGGGAGGTGGTGCCTCGCTCCTCCTACCTGGTAAACGCGGATGGACTCATTGACGGGGCTGATCGAGTGGCCCCTGTGCCGGTCGCCCTCCACACACAGTCGGCACAGGGGCTTCTTGTCCTGGGCGCAGTACAGCTCTACCTCCTCGCCGTGCTCCGGGCACTGAGCTCCGGCTGGCTGCTCCCCGCAGCCCGCTACCCGCGGCATCGTGCTCTCCCCATCTCGGGCAACAGCCCGGCACTTATAGCCGGCGGGTCCGGTAACCCGGGGCCGTTGTTGCAGTAACCCGATCCCTCCTCTCCCCTTCTCCCGCAGACTCGCTGCCTCAGATGTCACTGGGACTGCCAGACTTCCGCTCCCCTCTCTGTACCTCCCCGGACCCGCGGCCGCCGGCACTCTGGGCTCCAAGCAGTCGAGTCTCTAATTGTCATAAACACCGGGAACAGAACAATGACATTCTTGATTACTGCAGCTAAATAATAATATCAGCTCCACCAGACTCCCAACCATCGACTCCATCTACACTTCACGCTGCATGGGCAATGCAGCCAACATATCATGAAGAAGGGTCTCGACCCGAAACGTCACTCATTCCTTCTCTCCAGAGGTGCTGCCTGTCCCGCTGAATTACTCCAGCTTTTTGTGCTTAACATATTATCAAAAACTTGCCCTGTCCCACCGGGTCATTTCTTCTTCTCCCCGCTCCCGTCCGGCAGAAGGTAGAGAAGCTTGAAAGCGGACACCTCCAGACTCAGTAACACCTTCTTCCCCTGTGTTATCAGGCTTCTGAATGGTCCTTCCATAAGCTAGGGTACTGTCTGATTCACCTCTACCCCATTGCGGACATTGGACTTTGTATCTGGAACTGATGCGCTACAATGCTGAGAACTATATTCTGCACTCTGTATCTTCCTCTTTGCTCTATCTGTCGTACTTGAGTTCGACTTGATTAGACAATAGACAATAGGTGCAGTAGTAGGCCATTTGGCCCGGAGCCAGCACCGCCATTCAATGTGATCATGGATGATCATCCCCAATCAGTACCCCGTTCCTGCCTTCTCCCCATATCCCCTGACCTATCTAGCTCTCTCTTGAAAGCATCCAGAGAACCTGCCTCCACCGCCCTCTGAGGCAGAGAATTCCACAGACTCACGACTCTCTGTGAGAAAAAGTGTTTCATCGTCTCCGTTCTAAATGGCTTACTCCTTATTCTTAAACTGTGGCCCCTGGTTCTGGACTCCCCCAACATCGGGAACATGTTTCTTGCCTCTAGTGCGTCCAAGCCCTTAACAATCTTATATGTTTCAATGAGATCCCCTCTCATCCTTCTAAACTCCAGAGTGTACAAGCCCAGCTGCTCCATTCTCTCAGCATATGACAGCCCCGCCATCCCGGGAATTAACCTTGTAAGTACGCAAGCTAGGGTACTGTCTGATTCACCTCTACCCCATTGCGGACAATGGACTTTGTATCTGGAACTGATGCGCTACAATGCTGAGAACTATATTCTGCACTCTGTATCTTCCCCTTTACTCTGTCGTACTTGAGTTGGACGATTGTATTTATATACGGTACATCTGATCTGTTTGGTCATCATGGAAAACAAAACGTTTCTTTGCATCCAGCTACAGGTGACAATAATTAACCTAAACCAAAAACAACGAGGAAACTTGACTATATTAATGCAAATTTAACTTTGAGAGCAAGCTATATAAAGTCCAATATCCAGTCTGAAGAAGGGACCTGACCTGAAACATCACCTGACCATGTTCTTCAGAGATGCCGCCTGGTCCATTGAGTTACTCCAGCATCTTGTTTTCTTTGCATAAGATTCCAGCATGTGCAGTTCGTTGTGTAGACAAAGTCCATATTATTCTGGTGCGGAGGTGGAGTTGTGGTTCGGATTGTGCAGGGTGGTTTAAGAGCCTGGTGTTTGCTGGGAAGAAGCTGTTCCTGAACCTGGAGGTCACAGTTCAAAGGCTCCAGTACCTTCTTTGGGATGGGATGGGACGGGAGTATAGTGTAGTCTATTATTGTCACTTGTACCCAGGTGCAGTGAAAAACATTTTGTTGCATGCTATCCAGTCAAAGAAAAGGCTCTACTTGCTTACAACCAATCTGTCCACAGTGTACAGTACAAGATTCAGTGTGAAATAAAGTTCAATAATGTCCAATTAAAGATAAATTAAAGGTCTCCAATGAGTAGATGGGAGGTCAGGTCTGCATTCTAGCTGGTGAGGAGGGTTCCGTTGCTTAATAACAGCAGGGAAAAAACTGCTCCTGAATCTGGAGGTGTGCGTTTACAAACTTCTGTACCTCTTGCCCATTGGGAGAGGGGAGAAGAGGAAGTGACTGCGATGAGGCTGGTCCTTGATTATGCTGGTGGCTTTGCCGAGGCAACAGGAAGTAGCAAGATGAGAGCGCGGTCAGGGTGGTGTGGGTCTTTGATGATATTGCCTACCTTTTTGAGGGATTTTTCTTCCTGTAGATCCCGTTGATGGTGGGGAGGCTAGTACCTGTGATGGACTGGGGAGTGCTGTCCACTTTCTGCTTTCTTACTGGGCTTTTGAGTTACAAAACAAAGCCATGATGCAACCAGTCAGTAGAGCTAATACAACTTGATGTTTTAATCCCTGTAATAAGTCGGCACTCTTGCTATTTGCAGTGGGATTGGAGTGGTGAAAGGTAGGGTAGGTACGTAATCGGGATCATCAGCTGGGGACCCTCCTTCTTTGACCTTTCATTGAAAAGCCCACAACATCTCCAGAGGGCTCAAGTGATACTTGGTGTCCCAGTTACACCCCCCTCAATCCCATACCCTCCTGTCTTCATGATCTTGCAGCCCAATTGTTCTATCTCCTTTTGATCCAAATCCAATTGCTGTTTTTTTCTGCTAAATTTGATAATGACTAGATTGCTTGTTGGAGGGAGCGACACCTCACCCCCATTTTCTTCAATAGCCTGGTCGTAGTGTAGCAACAAATCCCCTGCATCCCACTTCGACAGGGAAAATCTTGGTCTTCCAGCCATTCTGGGAAGCTTCAGTTGCCAGTTCAGAGTACTTGGTCTTTTTCCTTTCATAAGCTTCTTCAACACCATCTTCCCATGGAACTGTCACTTCCACAACGTATGTCAACTGTATACTCTCTATCGTACATCTGTAGACTTACAACAGAGTAATTGTCATCGTACAATTACTCTCCTCAATCTCCAGCAGAAGAACAGGGGTACCTAGAAGTTCATGGTAAAATAGGTTGGTCAGCATGGTTTTGTGAAGGGGAGATCTTGCCTGACAAATCTGTTGGAATTCTTTGAAGAAGTAAATAGCAGGACAGACAAAGGAGAGTCAGTTAGGGGCTGGTGGAGTCAAAGGATATGGGGAGAAGGCAGGCATGGGTTATTGATAGGGGACGATCAGCCATGATCACAATGAATGGCGGTGCTGGCTCGAAGGGCCGAATGGCCTCCTCCTGCACCTATTTTCAAAGTTTCTATGTTTCTAGATGTTGTTTACCTAAATTTTCAGAAAGCCTTCGATAATGTGCCACACGTGAGGAAGATGAGATCCCATGGTGTCAAAGGGCTGGTATTAGCATGGATAGCAGGTTGGCTGGATGGCAGAAGGCAGAGAGTGGCCATAATGGGGGCTTTATATGGTTAGCTGCCAGTGAATAGTGGAGTTCTGCAGGGCTCAATGCTGCAGCCATTACTCTTCACATTGTATATTAATGATTTGGATGTGGGGATTAAGGTTTTGTGGCCATGTTTGCAGATGATACGAAAATAGGTGGAGAGGCAGGTAGTGTAGAGAAAGCAGGGACTCTGCAGAAGGACTTTGACAGATTGGGAGTGGGCAGAGAAGTGGCAGATGGAACATAGTGTAGCAAAGTGTGGAGTCATACATTTTGGAAGTAGGATTAAAGGCATAGAATATTTTCTAAATGGGGAGAGAATCCAGAAATCGGAGGTTCAAAGGGATTTAGGAGTGCTGTGGCAGGATTCTCAAAATGTTAATCTGCAAATCGAATTGGTAGTAAAGAAAGCAAATGCAAATGCATTTATTTTGAGAGGTCTAGAATACAAAGACAGGGATGTAATGCTGAGGCTCTATAAGGCGCTGGTCAGGCAGCATTTGGAATATTGTGAGCAATTTTTGGCAGCATATCCGAGGAAGGATGTGCTGGCTCTGGACAGGGTTTAGAGGAGGTTTACGAGAATGACCCAGGAATTAGTGGGTTAACATATGATGAGCGTTTGACTGCACTGGGCCTGTACTCGCTGGAGTTTAGAAGAATAACGGGGACCTTATTGAAACGTACAGAATAGTGAAAGACCTGGATAGAGTGGATGTGGAGAGGATGTTTCCACTCGTGGGAGAGTCTAGGACCAAGGGTCATAGCCTTAGAATTAAAGGATACTCTTTTAGCATGACGAGGATGAATTTCTTTAGTCAGAGGGTGGTGAATCTGTGGAATTCTTTGCCACAGGAGGCTGTGGAGACCAAGTCAGTGGATATTTTTAAGGCAGATAGATTCTGGGTGTCACTGGTTATGGGGAGAAGGCTGGAGAATGGGGTTAGGATGGAAAGATAGATCAACCATGGCAGTGTAGACCGCATGGGCCGAATGGCCTAATTCTACTCTTATGACATGACCTTATGACATTAGTGGGCTTTCTTTGTAATGGCATCAAGTGCAGGGCCCAGGACAGATCTACAGAGTTGTGCACACCCAGGAACTTAAGCTGATGGCTCCCCTACTGCCATTCCTCTGACATGCACTATGTGTAGCCGCAGAACACAATACGTACATGGAGTTTGGAGTATTGACCGCTGTTGTGATCACTACACTACAGAAAGGATGCGAGTGCTGGAGAGATTGCAGAGGAGATTCACCAGGAAGTTGCATCTCCTGCATTTCCTCCAACCTCATCTATTGCATCCGCTGCTCCAGATGTCAGCTGATCTACATCGGTGAGACCAAGCGTAGGCTTGGCGATTGTTTCGCCAAACACCTCCACCCGGTTCGCAATAACCTACCTGATCTCCCGGTGGCTCAGCACTTCAACTCCCCCTCTCATTCCGTATCTGACCTTTCTGTCCTGGGCCTCCTCCATGGCCAGAGTGAGCACCACCTGAAATTGGAGAAGCAGCACCTCATATTACGCTTGGGCAGTTTGCACCCCAGCGGCATAAACATTGACTTCTCCAATTTCCGGTAGCCCTTGCTGTCTCCTCCCCTTCTCAGCTCTCCCTCAGCCGTCGGGCTCCTCCTCTTCCTTTCTCCTTTCTTATCCCCGCCCCCCCCCCCCCCCCCACATCAGTCTGAAGAAGGGTTTAGGCCCGAAACGTTGCCTATTTCCATCGCTCCATAGATGCTGCTGCACCCGCTGAGTTTCTCCAGCACTTGTCTACCTCACCAGGAAGTTACCTGGGACAGACTGTTTCAGTTATGCAAAGAGATTGGAGAGTTTGGAGCGGAGGAGGCTGAGGGGTGAACTGATAGAGGGGCATTAAATATGAAAGGCATAAACAAGAGAGATTATTATAAACCTTTCCCATGGCAGGGGAACAAGTGGACATACATTTTAGGTGGGATGATAGGAAATTTACTGGGATTCTTTGCAGCAAGTGTTTTTCCACAGAGAGCGATTGATATCTGGAACATGCTGCTAGAAGAATCACTGTTATTATTTTTAAGAGACTTTTAAACTTAAACAGGGTCTCGACTCGAAACGTCGCCTATTTCCTTCACTCCATAAATACTGCCTCACCCGCTGTGTTTCTCCAGCATTTTTGTCTACCTTTAAACTTAAACAGGGAAGGTAAAGAACTAATGTATGCAGCTAGGCATAGTGTAGATGGGCAAATAGGTCGGCATGGGCATGGTGCGACAAAGGGCCTGTTTCAGTGCTGTATGACTCTATGACTCAATGTATTCTCTTTTTGCATTCTGAGTCATTGAAGCCAAAACCTACAGGTGTAGGAAATACTCCACAGGTCAGGCAACATCTGTGGTGAGATAAGCAGAGATGGTGTTTCAGGTCAGAGAAGGGTGAGTGACTTGTATCTGATGGGCTGTGTGCTCTGGGCTCTGAACCTTTCATGTTTATTCTTAGTTTGTCTTCTGCTGCCTAGAAACAGGCCGGGCTCTCTGAGTAATCCGTGCAGCTGTCAGATGCATTGCAACCAGTGACAGAGACTCACATGGAAACAACTCCAGTGATGTTTGTTGACTCGTTTAGCAGAGCTGCTTTGCTCTTAATGCTGACATTGACCCTTGTTATGCAGATGGGGAGATAGAGCGGTACATGCGATGTGCCTTATCTACTTCCTCTGATGCCTCCCTGAGAGAAGGTCAACTATTGAGTGCTGCACCTGTTGGGTGCCATTCACAAACCAATATCACAAGCCTGCTTTTTAGCTGCCTCTTCAGCTCATGGGCTTTTCTGTTGGCATAGAACATCATAAGGTCATGTCTTAGCCACAGAATTAGGCCCATCAAGTCTACTCCGCCATTCAATCATGGCTGATCTATGTCTCCCTCCTAACCTCGTTCTCCTGCCTTCTCCCCATAGAACTATGCAGCACAGGAACAGGCCCTTTGGCCCACAAAGTCTGTACAAAACACGATGGTAGGTTAAAACTTACATTGCCTCCCCTTCCAGGCTTACTGCTCTGGGATACAATCCTCAACTTCCAGTGACAACCCCTTCTCCCGTCTCCAACATTCCCCTCCTCATGGACTCCCCATGCCAGCCTTCTACCCTCTCTGGACCTGTCTATTTCAAACTGTTGGTGTGACACCAACCATCTTGACTTCTCCACTCCCTTTACCGACTCACTCAGTAACATTCCCAACATCTATCTATCCATCTTATTCATCTATCTATCTATCTATCTATCTATCTATCTATCTATCTATCTATCTATCTATCTATCTATCCTATTCTTATTTCCATCTATCTATCTTTCTATGCATAACTAAAACTCTGATCTTATTGTCTTCTGGTTTGGTGGTCTTTCTATTTGCGCAAAAACGGTTCGCGATAGTAATAGGATTTTATGCCAGTTCACTCACCGTTCACCTGAGCTGCGAGTCCACCAAGTTTCGTTCCGATCGGTTGAATGTCGTAAAAGTTAGCGAGGTTGAAAAATCTTAAAAGCCACGTGTGCATAGATCGATCTCTTCACCTGCAAGTCAGCGGATTAGTCTCTTCCCCTGTCACTACCCGGGACGGTCCGCCCCTTCCTGCACCATTGCGTCTTTATGGAGCTGAGGACGGCCGGCGGAGGTTTCCAACCGGACTTTCGGAGGGACCTGGCCCAGCCCAGCCCAGTTCAGACCCAAGCAGCCGTCCCGCCCCAAGCAGCAGCCCAGCGTCGGAGACCCGACCCAGCCCAGAGTCGGAGATGTCGCCGATGTCGCCAGGCGGAAAACGGAGACTCTGATCCCGGCGGAGAATGACCATCGTCCGTTGTGAGTCCCCATCGCACCGCCAATTCCAGCCACTACCCCTCTGGTCCTCCTCGTTGGCTCCTCCTCCCTCCCCTGTGAAGCTCCCCTCCCCCATGGTACTTCCCCGTCTTTTCTCCGAGCTGACTCCCCCCGCCCACACACCCCTCTCTCTCCACAACTACACCCCCACCCACACACCCCCCACCGCCCACAACCCCTCCCCTACAAGCTCCCAGGCCCACCCACACACACCCCTGCCCCCACCCCCCCGTCCACACACCCCTCTCCCACCACACCTCCCCACCGCCCACATCGCCCTCCCCATACAAGCCCCCAGACACCCCCCTGCCCACACCCCCCACCCACACCCCCCCCCCCCGCCCACACACCCCCCACCCACACACAACCACCCCCCCACACACCTCCGCCCACACACGGGTGAGTGGTGGAATATTGTGTCAGGGAATGGTTGCGTTGGGGGAACAGGTGAGTGGTGGAATATTGCGTCAGGGAATGGGTAGCGTTGGGGGAACGGGTGAGTGGTGGAATATTGCGTCAGGGAATGGGTTGCGTTGGGGGAACGGGTGAGTGGTGGAATTGTGTTAAGGAATGGATTGCGTTGGGGGAACGGGTGAGTGGTGGAATATTGCGTTAGGGAATTGGTTGCGTTGGGGGAACGGGTGAGTGGTGGAATATTGCGTTAGGGAATGGGTTGCGTTGGGGGACCAGGCATCCCATGTGACCCAACAGGTCCCACTTTGTCTAGTTTTTATTAAACCCGCCGTCAAGGGAGGTGTCATTGTAGTTTGGCGGGTTGACCTCTACCGTTCTGAGGCCAGGCAGCAGCTCTTGGACACCTCCTCATACCCACCCTTGACCATGGCCCCACAGGTGAACACCAGGCCATCATCTTCCAGACCATCTCTGATCTCATCGCCTCTGGCAATCTCCGCTCTGCAGTCTCCAACATCATCCCCAGCCCCGCACTGCCCACTTCTACCTCCTCCCCAGAATCCACAACCAGGACTGCCCCAGGAGACCCACTGTTTTTACCTGCTCCTGCCCCACTGAACTCCTCTACAAATACCTTGATGTTATCTTTCCCCCTTGTCCAGTCCCTTCCCACCTTCATCCGTGATATCTCACATGCCCTTCAACATTTCATTGACTTACTGTTCCCAGGCCCTCGGTCACTGATCTTCACCAAGGACGTTCAATCCCTTTACACTTCCATCCCCCAGCAGGGATGTCATGAACAGAGACCCAACCTATTTCCCTTGACTAACACTCTCCTCCTTTGAATAGCAGCTCAGCATTTTGCCAACAGCCTCCACCTGGAGGAACGTCCTCACTCTCAACGACTTCTATTTTGACTCCTCTCATTTTCTTCAAGGCAAATGTGTCGCCATGTGCACTTGCATGGGCCACTTATGCCAGCCTTTTTGTGGTTTTGTTGAAGTGACTTGTACACTTGTTTCCAATCACCGTCCCATATTTCCCTTTCATCTCCACTCCTTCTCTTCCCGCCATCCCCCATCCTCCTTCTGCCTTTCACTCCTCCTCTCCACTCCTTATCTGACACCATTTTATCTCCTTTTCATCTCAATAGCTGCTGTCACATACTCTACCCATCTGCCAATCAATGCCCCCCAATCACCTGTGCCCACTTGCCAGGCTTTGCCCCACACCCCCTCTTCTTTTTTCAAGCTTTCTCTACCCTACTCGAATAAGTTTGAAGAAGGGTCCTCACCCTAAACGTTGGATGTTGGATGTCCAATCCCTCAATAATTTTATATGTTTCTATCTGTTAACAAGGCCCTACCCCATTCCTGTAATGAAGATTAAAAACTCCAACCACCCTCCCCCCCCCCCACAACTTTAAGGAAGAGAAGGTGAATTATGACCAACACTCATCCACCAACCCAATCCGAGAAAGTTCGGCAATAAGCCCCTGTGCAGATCACATGAGCTCGCTTTCCACATGTTTCTGATTGAATTGGACGACACAGCAAGGAAAAGGGCCATTCAGCCCACCAACTCCACATCAACCATTGATCACCCGTTCACACTAGTTCTATATTATCCACTTTCTCATCCATTCCCTACACACTAGATGCAATTTACAGAGGGTCAATTACCCCACAAATCCGTAAGTCTTTTGGGATGTGGGAGAAAACTGGAGCACCCAGTGAAAACCCCTGTGGTCACAGAGAGAACGTGCAAACTCCTCAGCGACAGCACCAGAGGTCAAGATGGAACCTGGGTGTCTGGTGCTGTGCGGCAGCGGCTCTACCAACTGCGCCACTGTGTGACTCTCTGACCAAAGGACCAACTGGTTGATGCCTGATGTCCATGCCAGTTATCAATGGGAATTTTTTTAACCCGGGTTCAATCCTGACCACGGGTGTTGTCTGTATAGTGTTTGTCTGTTCTCCCTGTGACCGCATGGGATATCCGGTGCTCCGGTTTCATCCCACACTCTCAAGACGTACAGCTTTGTAGGTTAATTTGGCTTTGGTAAATATCGTACATTGTCCCTAGTGTGTAGGATAGTGCTAATGTACGGGATGATCACTGGTCGGCACAGACTCGGTGGGCCGAAGGGTCTGTTTCCGCGCTGAATCTCTAAACTAAACTAAACTGCTCTGCACCTAGCATTGACCAAATCCTCATTGTTTATTATTTAATTTCAGAACTATACTTTATTAATAATATGCCATTGATTTCATATATTCTCTTTCAATACATCAATGCTACTCAAACAAAGCACCATGAGGTGTTTGATACACTGATACACCCAGACCTAGTATTATATCCAGTAGTATTTGCACCTCTCATTAAACATTACAACCTTGCCACCAGGGCCGGATTTAGATGAAGAGAGGGCCTAGGCTGTTCCACTTGTGAGTCCCTTCCCAATCTCCCACCCCCACGACTAGAGGGAGATGGTCCACCAGATTAACACCGATTTGCAGCCAAGCGTGGCCAATGAGATAAGGGGCTGGAAAGCTATGCTATTTAAAAATGTATTTATTGCCAGTGCTAGTGTCGAGTTATCGGCTTAAAACACTATTATTCTGAAATGGAGGGCAAGGAAAATTACTGAAGGATTGTTTAGAGACTACAGTGTGTTGTGACAGCATATGTAAGAAAGGCCTATGACAGTGTCAAAAATATTATACACATTGCAGGGCTCTCACTTAATTTTTTTTCTCTGTTCTCAGCCAGGCAACCTTAGCAGTTTTTTAAGTTGCCAAATGGCAGTTTAGGTGGTCATTTAAGACGGCTTGCATGACGCGTGCGATAATGTGCTCTGACGAAGTGCGTAGTTACCAGTTGGAATTATGCTCAATGAAGCATTCACATATTATTTCTGCTTCAAATAGTCAGAAACTAAACATATTCACCAATCAAGACATGATATATACCACAATGACATGCAGCAAAATTATAATACAGTATCTCAACTATTTTTACACTGAATTGCAATGAATGAAATTTCTATTATTTCTTTCCACTTCCAAATAAAAATGTGGTTGGATTATTCAGCGTATGATCAACCTCGGTGAGACCAAGCGCAGGCTTGGCGATCGGTTCGCACACCACCTCCACTCATTTCGCAATAACCAACCTGATCTCCCGGTGGCTCAACACTTCAACTCCCCCTCCCATTCCGAATCCGAACTTTCTGTCCTGGGCCTCCTCCATGGCCAGAGCAGCATCTCATATTTGCTTGGGTAGTTTACACCTCAGCGGTATGAACAGTGGCTTCTCTAATTTCAGGTAGTCCTTGCTTTCTCCCTCCTTCCCCTCCCATTCTCAGCCCTCCCACAGCCTACTGTCTCTGCCTCTTCCTTCATTTTTCGTTTCCCCCCCGACATCAATCTGAAGAAGGGTCTCGACCCGAAACATCGCCTATTCCTTCGCTCCATAGATGCTGCCTTACCCGCTGATTTTCTCCAGCTTTTTTGTCTACCAATGGGATCCCACCACTGGCCACATCTTCCCTTCTCCTCCCCTGTTGGCTTTCCGCAGAGACCGCTCCCTCCATAACTCCCTGGTCAATTTGTCCCTCCCCACCCAAACCACCCCCTCTCCTGGCACTTTCCCTTGCAACCGCAGGAAATGCTACACCTGTTACTTTACTTCCCCCCTTGACTCCATTCAAGGACCCAAGCAATCTTTCCAGGTGCGGCAGAGGTTCACCTGCGCCTCCTCCAACCTCATCTATTGCATCCGCTGCTCTAGGTGTCAGCTGCTCTACATCGGTGAGACCAAGCGTAGGCTTGGCGATCGCTTCGCCCAACACCTCCGCTCGGTTCGCAATAACCAACCTGATCTCCCGGTGGCTCAGCACTTCAACTTCCCCTCCCATTCCGAATCCAACTTTTCTGTCCTAGGCCTCTTCCATGGCCAGAGTGAGGCCCACCGTAATTTTGGAGAAGCAGCATCTCATATTTCGCTTGGGCAGTTTACACCCCAGTGGTATGAACATTGACTTTCTTCTTCCCGTCCCTCCCACCCTCACATCAGTCTGAAGAAGGGTCTCGACCCGAAACGTCGCCTATTTCCTTCACTCCATAGATGCTGCCTCACCCGCTGAGTTTCTCCAGCATTTCTGTCTACCCATTCACACAAGTTCTGTTATCCCACTTTCCTCACCCACTCCCTACACATTAGGGGCAATTTTACAGAGACAATTAACCTACAAAGCCAATGCATCTTTGGGATGTGGGAGGAAACTAACACTTGCAGGGAGAATGTGCAAATTCAGCACAGACAGTGCCCGAGGACAGGATCGAACACAGATCTCTGGCGTGTGAGGCAGCAAGTCTACCAGCTGTGCTACTATATTTTATTGTCCAACACACAAAAAATTATACGTTGAGAACTTTGGTTACTAACATAAGGAAAATATCAATTTTCAGTCTTAAATCTCCAAGTGATGCTATGTCCCCCTTT
Source organism: Malacoraja senta (assembly GCA_038087875.1). Lineage (NCBI taxonomy): Eukaryota > Metazoa > Chordata > Chondrichthyes > Rajiformes > Rajidae > Malacoraja > Malacoraja senta. Next base: position 39,819,471 of record CM075985.1, on the reverse strand, counting down.
ACAGCTACTGTATGTTTTAATTCAGTTCAAGACTATGGGGCAGTACATTGGCCATAAAGTTGCTGCCTAAAAGTGCCAGAGACCCGGAATTGATCCTGAATATGGGTGCTGTCTGTATGGAGTTTGCTCCTTTTCCCTTTGATCGCATGGGTTTTCTCCGGGCGCTCTTGTTTCCTTTCACATTCCAAAGGTGTGCAGGAACCTATTTCAGACCCAACCTAAAACGTAATATTTTCCTTTTGTCCAGAGATTCTGTCTGACCTGTTGAGTTAATCCAGCTTTTTGTGTCTATCAGTTTAAACCAGCATCTGCAGTTCGTTCCTACACACACGATACTATATGATAGAACTTTATTAATCCCAGGAGGGAAATTGTGTGTGTGTGTGTGTGTGTGTGTGAGGGTATATATATTATATATACACACACATATATATATATTTATATAGTTACATATTCATATATAAATATACACCGTTTTGTTTCCTTGTTTATAACATTGTTTACAGAGTACTATGTTTACACATTCTGTTGTGCTGCTGCAAGTAAGGATTTCATTGTTCTAACTGGTACGTGAGAGAATAAAACACTCTTGACTCTTGACTTATGTCACTAATGTGTGTGAAGAACTAGTGTACGGGTGGTCGGCGTGGACCCGGTGGGCCGAAGGGCCTGTTTCCATGCTGTCTCTTTAAATTAAACTAAAAACACTAAAACCAGAGGGAGTCTAAAGAAGGGTCTCCACCCGAAACGTCACCCAATTTCTTCTATCCAGAGTTGCTGGCTGCTCCATGGAGTTCCCCTGCACAATTTTACTTCGGAGTCACGTGAGTGACTACTTGAAGACCCCGCCAACACGCATTGCGCAAACGACAGGCTGGGGGGAGCGCTGCTCCACCAGTGGTCCAACCGGAAGGTAAGTTTTTAAACTTTTCCAGGTTGTGTTTTGCAGGAATCTCTGTAGCCTTACAGAGTTCCTGCTTTATTTGGGCGAAGTCTGCCGGGCCGCGGGAGAAGCTTATGGACCGCGAGGAACCTCAGTCGCTGACCACAGGGTCGGGGAAACCCGGTCACGACCTCGGGGAAACTAGACCACGTATCGCGGGGAACCCGCTACGGAGGTCCCGATGCGGGTAGAGGGCGGCGGTTGAGTTCGCCTTCTTCGAGTCGCTGGCGGTGGAGCCAGCGGCTTCAGACTGGTGGCAACCCACTGGAGGGTAAGCCGATATTTTTTCCAGGGACCGCCACGGGGACATGGACCTCGCGGGGATTCCCTTCTACAATGACTGAAGAGGGAGTCCCGGCTGCGAGAACCGCGGGGATACCAGGCTCGGTGGAAAAACCCGACATGGAGTTCGCGGGGATCCTTCTGCAATGACTGCAGCGGGAACCCCGGCTGCAAGAACCACGGGGATACCCGGCTCGGGGGAAAACCCGACATGGAGTTCACGGGGATCCTTCTGCAATGACTGCAGAGGGAACCCCGGCTGCAAGAACCACGAGGATACCAGGCTCGGTGGAAAACGCGACATGGATCTCGCGGGGATCCCTTTTACAAGGACTGTAGAGGGAGTACCGGCTGCAAGAAACACGGGGATACCAGGCTCGGTGCAAAACCCGACATCGATTTCGCGGGAAACCCCTTCTACAAGGACTGCAGAGGGAATTCCGGCTGTGAGAACTATGGGGGGAAAACCCGATATGGGCATTGCGGGGAATCCCTTCTACAGGGGCCGCAGGGAACCGCTACGGAGACCGCAGGTAGCGGGAAGCGGTCGAATCCGCCTTTTCCAGATAACAAGACCTGCAGGTAAGTTCTTTACTCTGGGGTCGTATTTTGTTCCATTTCTGTGTTATAGGGAAGGAACTATGGACAAGTCGGTAACGAAGTCCAAACGGGCTGCATCCAGACTGGCTGGACCGCGGAAGTACGGGCAGTCAGCAGCGGCCGACTGCATCTGGATCGCAATCTATGCGGTCAGCAGTCTCCGTCCCGGCACCTGTACAGTCTGAATCAACACTACAGACTGGCGGAAAGACCAAGCAGAGGACGGACAGGCCATAGACTCGGACGAGTCGGGCCGTGAAGAATCACCGCCGGCAGGCAGCGACCGAGATCGCATATCCCGCATGGGCGGTTGATGGAGCAGATGCTCCAATGTGACGTGCTCCAGGATATGGAGCCTTGTCACCATGGGCCTCCTAGGACGGCCATTGCAGCACCTCGTTGAGGGCTGCATAATGCATCTCCCTCGACAGAGGGGAGCATTAGGAGTCACTTCTGGGCTGACTCTGAAGACATGGGGTTGGCTGAAGATGCCACAAGTCTACTATGCACCCACCAGCAGACACCGAAGCTGGTGAAAGCCGAAGGCCGTACAATCAGAACAGAGGTCTTTTTTAGACCGCGGCCCAGAACGGCCTTCGTGGAAGATGTGCCAACCCCGCAAGAGTGTGGAAGGCATGTCAGGCAGCAGCTCCTGGTTCAGGGTTGCAAATTTCCTCCCACTCAAATGAGCCGGAGTGGTAGAGGGTGCTACTGAAGTGCACATATGCCTGAAGCAACACCTGTTTCAGGGTTGCAATTCCTCCCACTCGATAAAGCAGATGGTGCTTACCTAAGGCAGCTCCTAAGCTACCCAAGGCAGCTCCTAAGACAGGTTGCATAAGTCCTACCATTCGGATGTATGAAGGATGAAGCTGATTGAAGGATGAAGCTGGTTGAGGCAGCTCCTGGGCAGGTTGCATAAGTCCTCCCATTTGGAGTATGAAGGAGAAGCTTCCATTTACGGATACTAGTTGGTAATATTTACACTTGGGGTTTACAGATCAGATTAGTTTATACTGCACAGCATTCAAGCATCAGAGTTTGCTCGAAAACATGGTTGGCGTTGCCTTTTTAGGCAGAATCGCAATTGGGGCAATAAGGCCTGTTCATTGTTAACAGGTACAACTCGCTTGTGCAGTATAGACATTTCTGAATAGGGAACTTTGTGACTGTTAACTACCATGGGATCAGTTTCCATTCACAAGGCACCAGAGGTATTTCAAAATTTAGCTGGAATTGAGTTCTCATCCATCCAGTTACATTTAAGTTAAATTTACGTTGATACCAACTGAATTGTCTGGGACTCCGCCCTGAGGCAAGAGATTGGAATCAATTCTCAAGTACCATTGTTACCAGACCTTTCCTATTCCCGGCTGAAACTATCAAAGTCACCATGATGGACGAATAGTATTCAGCATTGCTCCATTAACTTTTCATCAATTATCTTCAGTTAATTACAAACGGATGCTATTGCTCAAAGATGGAAAATTACTAATATCAGCTCTAAATTACGGAGACGGATGGGATTTGCATGAGTTACCAAATGTTGTTATATGGTATCAACTACTTACAGACAACAGGTGCATTCTGTGGATTAAGGGGTGCATGCTTAAGTCCAAGTTGATTCACTTTGGTGGAGGTATATGTTGATCACATGGGTATAATCAGTCAAAGTATCCGGTGATAAATTACCTAACCTCACCTAGGTCCCTTGTAGTCAGAAACAGGTGAATTGATCATGGGGAACAAGGATATGGCGGACCTATTGAATAACTACTTTGGTTCCGTCTTCACTAAGGAAGACATAAATAATCTGCCGGAAATAGCAGGGGACCGCGGGTCAGAGGAGATGGAGGAACTGAGTGAAATCCAGGTTAGTCGGGAAGTGGTGTTGGGTAAATTGAATGGATTAAAGGCCGATAAATCACCAGGGCCAGATAGGCTGCATCCCAGAGTACTTAAGGAAGTAGCTCCAGAAATAGTGGATGCATTAGTGATAATTTTTCAAAACTCTTGATTCTGGAGTAGTTCCTGAGGATTGGAGGGTAGCAAACGTAACCCCACTTTTTAAGAAGGGAGGGAGAGAGAAAACGGGGAATTACAGACCAGTTAGTCTAACATCGGTAGTGGGGAAACTGCTAGAGTCAGTTATTAAAGATGGGATAGCAGCACATTTGGAAAGTGGTGAAATCATTGGACAAAGTCAGCATGGATTTACGAAAGGTAAATCATGTCTGACGAATCTTATAGAATTTTTCGAGGATGTAACTAGTAGAGTGGATAGGGGAGAACCAGTGGATATGTTGTATCTGGACTTTCAGAAGGCTTTCGACAAGGTCCCACATAAGAGATTAGTATACAAACTTAAAGCACACCGTATTAGGGGTTCAGTATTGATGTGGTAGAGAACTGGCTGGCAAACAGGAAGCAAAGAGTAGGAGTAAACGGGTCCTTTTCACAATGGCGGGCAGTGACTAGTGGGGTACCGCAAGGCTCAGTGCTGGGACCCCAGCTATTTACAATTTATATTAATGACCTGGATGAGGGAATTGAAGGCAACATCTCCAAGTTTGCGGATGACACTAAGCTGGGGGGCAGTGTTAGCTGTGAGAAGGATGCTAGGAGACTGCAAGTTGACTTTGATAGGCTGGGTGAGTGGGCAAATGTTTGGCAGATGCAGTATAATGTGGATAAATGTGAGGTTATCCACTTTGGTGGCAAAAACAGGAAAGCAGACTATTATTTAAAATGGTGGCCGATTAGGAAAAGGGGAGATGCAGCGAGACCTGGGTGTCAAGGTACACCAGTCATTGAAAGTAGGCATGCAGGTGCAGCAGGCAGTGAAGAAAGCGAATGGTATGTTAGCTTTCATAGCAAAAGGATTTGAGTATAGGAGCAGGGAGGTTCTACTGCAGTTGTACAGGGTCTTGGTGAGACCACACCTGGAGTATTGCGTACAGTTTTGGTCTCCAAATCTGAGGAAGGATATTATAGCCATAGAGGGAGTGCAGAGAAGGTTCACCAGACTGATTCCTGGGATGTCAGGACTTTCATATGAAGAAAGACTGGATAGACTCGGCTTATACTCGCTAGAATTTAGGAGATTGAGAGGGGATCTTATAGAAACGTACAAAATTCTTATGGGGTTGGACAGGCTAGATGCAGGACGATTGTTCCCGATGTTGGGGAAGTCCAGGACAAGGGGTCACAGCTTAAGGATAAGGGGGAAATCCTTTAAGACCGAGATGAGAAAAAACTTTTTCACACAGCGAGTGGTGAATCTCTGGAACTCTCTGCCACAGAGGGTAGTTGAGGCCAGTTCATTGGCTATATTTAAGAGGGAGTTAGATGTGGCTCTTGTGGCTAAAGGGATCATGGGGTATGGAGAGAAGGCAGGTACGGGATACGATGATCAGCCATGATCATATTGAATGGCGGTGCAGGCTCGAAGGGCCGAATGGCCTACTCCTGCACCTATTTTCTATGTATCTATGTATCTAGCACTGGTATATCATCAATTGTCAATACAGAATTGATGTTGGATCGCTAAGTGTTTAATGACATTGTGGCTCGATGAAACGCTGAAGATCGAAATGTCTGCATCCAAGGCTCAATCACCAGTTGCAATATATGTGGCATATCAATGGCGATGGATGTATTCTCGCTACACTGGGGAGGAATGTCTTCCTCCATTTTGCCTCATCAGACGGGACTTGCAAATTCAGCAAGCTCCCGCTTCAGGTATTTTCATAGTGCCTGCCTGGCTTCTACAGCCATGGTTCCCGCTGATGTGGGGAATGATGACAGAACCTTATATGGTTAATTCTGGACATAAAATTTGCTGGTTTTACCGTGATTCGGGGAACCATCCTTTGCATGATATAACCTATGCTTGGATTACAGACTCTGCGAAGGCCATTCCTGCGGCTCAGGTTGTCAAACCATACCTTGGCCGTGCTCACTGCAGATGCAGGGATAGCACCAAACAGTAGTATCTCCTCATAAGGAGATGGGAGGTATTTGTTTTATGTTATATTACATTCAGCTCGCCACGGATGACTGACGGTTTGAAGGTCAGTTTTGTATGGGATTGACAATTATCAAGTTAAAGTGCTATTTACTGTGCCTAAAGTGCCTTCTCATCATGCTGGCTGTGGGGAACAGAATCCACTCTGTTGGGTCTCACCCTCTGGGATTCAGGTAATGAAGGGTATCTTCAACTCTAAACCTCCCAGGCCTGGGTACGCAGAGATATGTGATGTTAACATTGTGCCACGTTGTTCGTCGGTGGGCTCCAGCTACATCCCTGTCCTTGGTAAAACTCGCCTACAAGTGGTTATGCCCATGGCACTGAGTTCAGCACAACGGTTCCAGACATGGCATTAGCAGGGACTGGAAACGATGATAAAATCTGCGGGCTAAATAACATTATGTTTATGACTTAGTCAAGCAGAATAGACCAGGGGCATCAGGTCTAACTAGATTGTTCATATATCTCATGGACCTTTGGTTGTGTGTAGTCACACATCTACACCAGAATGTAGGTCACTAGAGCATTAAAGACTCTGAACTAGCAATATTGTTAGTTCCATTAGCCTTGTAAGAAGGGATCACTACAGACCATCTCCAGGTGGTTTTAATGGGGCTGGCTTATACAGGAGTGAACACTAATATTCAAGTCTCACTCCACCAGGGCTGCAACTACCACAGCAGCAGGGTATGGACGTTAGGGGGACCATGTCCTAGGGACTGCAGGGTGGTCAAACTAACAATCTTTCCAATCATTTATAACAACCCATTACCAGATTGGGGGTAGTTGCCAACTCTATGCTAGTTCTGTTTCATAGTTCCCTCTCGGTTGAGTGAGGTTACTATTATCATTGTTTGTTTATTAAAAGCATCAACATGTCTATATCTAAGTCATGTCTGAATGCATTATTAATGATCACTCATCAGTAGTCAACTGATGCAGTGTGTGAAGCATGGACTCGTTTCCATGGCATGAAATCACAGATCTTTAAAATCTTCACGTAGTCACTCACGTGACTCCGAAGTAAAATAGTAAGATTAAACGAGAACTTACCCGTTTGAAGTTTGATCTTTATTTTATGAGGAATTACGTCGAGGGATTACGTGCCCTCCACGCCCACCCTCTTGTAAAGATCAACTGGTATCCTAGTTTTTCTTATCTTACTATGTTTATTTCATTACTATTACTGTGATTCCACACCGTTGCTTTGAAGAATGGCGCGCATGCGTGCTGGCGGGGTCTTCACGTAATCCCTCGACGTAACTCCTCATAAAATAAAGATCAAACTTCAAACTGGTAAGTTCTCGTTTAATCTTACTATTAAAGCATGGAATAGTCTTCACCCTACCATAGTTACCCAACCAGAAGCAACTAAATTTAAGGTAGCTCTTTTTTCCCGGCGACCGGACAGCATTGGCGGCCAGATCTCTCACAATTCAAAGCAAGGGAGAAAGTGCCCAGCGCCGACCAGTTGCCATGGCAGTGCGCATGTGCAGGGCGGCCGATGATGTGCTGGCCGTGGTTGTGCGCATGTGCAGGGGGAGAATGTGCTGGGCGTAGCAGTGCGCATGTGCAAGGCGGACTGCCATGCCGGCGGATGAGGAGCGAGCGGAGAGCGGAGATCCGGCGGCCCGGACACGGATACGGATGGCGGGCGGGGACGGAGAGTGACAGAGAGAGAGAGAGATAGAGAGGGGGCCCGCCCAGAGTTGAACGGCAGGTGTCCTGCCTTAGCCGGAGGCCCCCTAGATTTCGAGGCCCTAGGCTTCAGCCTATGAATCCTAGTGGTAAATCCGGCCATGCTTGCCACTCATGTGGCCCCCTGGGATCATAAGGCCATGTGATCAGAACAGAATTAGGCCTTTCGGCTCATTAAGTACTCCGTCATTCATTCATGGCTCATCTATCTCTGCCTCCTAACCCCATTCTCCTGCCTTCTCCCCATAACCTCTGACTCCTGTACTAATCCAGAATCTATCTATCGCTGCCTTAAAAATATCCACTGACTTGGCCTCCACAGCCTTCTGTGGCAAAGAATTCAACAGATTCACCACACCTCTGACTAAAGAAAGTCCTCCTCATCTCCCTAAAAATGTCCTTTCATACTGAGGCTATGACCTCTGGCCTCTCCTACTAGTGGAAACATCCTCTCCACATCCACTCTATCCAAGCATTTCACTATTCTGTATGTTTCAATGAGGTCCCCCCTCCCCTCATGCTTCCAAATTCCACAAGTACAGACCCAGTTCTGACAAACACTCATCATAGGTTAACCTACTCATTCCCAGGATTATTCTTGTAAACATCCTCTGGACCCTCTCCAGAACCAGCACATCCTTCCTCAGATATGGTGCCTAAAGTTGCTCACAATATTCCAAATGCAGCCTGACCAGCGCCCTACAGAGCTTCAGCATTACATCCCTGTTTTGATATACAAGCCCTCTTGAAATACATAAATGGTTGCAGATTAACGTTTTGGGAATCCTGCACCAGCACTCCAAAGTCTCTTTGCACCTCCGATTTCTGGATTCTCTCCCCATTTAGAAAATAGTCAATGCCTTTATTCCTACTACCAAAATGCATGACTCCACACTTTGCTACACCTTATTCCATTTGCCACTTCTCTGCCCACTCTCCCAACCTGTCCAAGTCCCTCTGCAGAGTCCTTGCTTTCTCTGCACTTCCTGACCATCCACCTATTTTCGTATCATCCACAGACTTGGCTACAAAGCCTTCAATCCCCTCGTACAAATCATTAATATACAACCTGAAGAGTAGCGGCCCCAGCACCAACCCCTGCGGAACTCCACTAGTCACTGGCAGCAAACCAGTAAAAGCCCCCCTTTACTGACATTCCTTCCCTTGTTTGAGGGGTGTTCACGTTGTACTCTCCCCCCTCAATGTGCAGCAGTGGAAGGACCCTGGACTGTGGCCCTCCCCCACAGAACCTTGGTGTCGGCTGCACCAAGCTTCAGTGCCTCTGTCAGCAGGTACTCCTGCAGTCTGTAATGTGTTGTGTGCTCCTACTCAGTGACTCAGGGTTCAGGATCAAGTGCCAACTTCACAGATGTGAGGTATGTGGGGAAATATTCCACCTGTCCTTGCTGCAACAAGATCCTTAAGAACATAGAGCCATGAACAGTGCAGCAGAGGCAAAAGCCTTCAGTCCACAATGTCTGTGCTGAACATGATGGCAGGTTAGAGTAACCTCCTCTGCCTGCTGCAGGTGATCCATATCCTCCATTCGCTGCTTATCCATGTGCATCTTTGTGGCGAGCATTGCTGCATTTATCAGCTGCATCATCAGCAGGGAAATCATGGTGCCTCGTGCGAAGGAGAAGCTCTTTCAGTCCACTGGACAACTTGGGACACTCACAGACATGACTGGGTTCATCACTGTCCTTATTGGTTTCCACAGGGAATTTGAAACAAAGCTTAACTCAATCCCCAGTTGCTTTGGTTTCCTGGAGATGACAGGTTGTATCATGACCGGGTTCGACAACTCGAACGCACAGAAACAAAGGAGATTATACAAAGCGGTGACCACTGCCTGGTCCATCATAGGTACTAATCATCTCAGGGGTCTACAGGAGGCGCTGCCTGATAAAGGCAGCCAACAACATCAAAGACCTACACCACCCTGGGCATGCTCTCATTTCACTCCTGCAATTGGGAAGGTGATATAGGAGTCTGAAAAACATAATGTCCAGGTTTAGGAACTGCTTCTTCCCAACAACCATCAGGCTATTGAACATTACATACTACAACTAAACTCTGAACCAAAAATCTCCGCTCTAAGATCTTTGCTCTGAACTATGAATTGACTTGGTTGCAGCGCTAGGGAGCTTTTGTTTTGTTTTGCACTGTATTGCTTTGTTAATTGAATTAACTTATTTTATTTGTTTGTTTCTATTATCTATTGAGTACTGTGCTTGCAAGCCTATTGCGCTGCTGCGAGTAGAATTTAATTGATCCGCCGGTGGCGACATGCTCTGCTAGCAGTCGCAAACTTTTTAGCTCCGCTGAAAAAAACGCGTTTTTTCGCGTTAAAATCGGGTCTGGAGGTCGGGACCGTTTTTAAAAACTTACCGGAGCTTCATGTCGCGGTGCTGATGACGTCATCAGTAAGCGCTGCGATTTTAACGGAGGGAAAGTCATTTTAAATGAAAAGTACATCTCCAGGTCAGAGCCCACAGAGGAAAATCTCAAAACATCTGCTGAAGACTCTGGAACAGCAAGAAACTTCAGAACTGACCTCTGGAGAGGTCTCTGGAATGGCTACTCGATCTGCAAAAGAGAAAGCCGAAATGGAGGACTTAAGAAACTCGGTAAGAGATATCAAAAATGATATGGAAGCTGGGAACAGTAAATTGATGGCCGGTAATGATAAAATACTTGAGGGTATTGAGGCTCTCCAAAAAAGAATTGAAGGTGTGGAAAAAGGATTATCGATAAAAATTGAAAAGGTGGCAGAAGAGACCACAAAGATGTTTGAGGCTGTGCACAAAACTGTGGCTGCAAATGCATCTGCAGTGAAAGATTTGGAAGCTGTTGTGGAAGTGATGGCTGGAGAGATGCAGACTATGAAGTCAGAAATAGATAGTCTCAAGAACCAAGTCACAAAGGTTTCGAATAAATGTGTTGACCTAGAAGCTCGCTCAAGACGTCAAAATATAAGAATACGTGGTGTAAAAGAGGGAGCTGAGGGGGACAATGTTTGTGAGTTCGCTGCCAACCTAATTAAACACGTACTGAAGCTACCAGAAGTACCTGTAATTGAAGTAGCACATCGACTCCCCAGATTTAAATCAAGATCTCAAGGAGAACATGCCTACCCACGACAGATCATAATTAAACTTCGGGATATCTCAACAATGGAAGCGCTGATGAAAAAAATCAACCACGGAGAGAAGATGATGTACAGAGGTGATACTATTAAACTCCTACGGGACTACCCTTATGAGATTGAGCAAAAGAGAAGAAAGTTCTCACAGACCAGAGAAGTTCTTTATGGTGTTAAGGGAGTTTTGTGTGGAGTGTTCTATCCGGCTAGAATGCGTATTACCTTTGAGGGAGTGTCAAAAACATTCACTAATTCAGATGAATCTCTCAAATACGCTCAAGAAATCGCGACTAAGGCTGCATCAACTGGAGATTGAAAACCAAGACGACATGAACAAACGAACTTGCTTATTCTCCCAACAAGAGTATCACAAGGAAAGTGAATTAACTGAACACTGATTTTTTATTTTTTATTTGACTTCAAGCAACAGATTCTTAGTGAGACGTGGCTAGACATTATTATCTTCGCTGGAACATTGTGCTATGTAATTCAAGGACACTACGTGCTCAAACGAGGAAAACCTGATAACACGGGACGAACTGCTGGGCTGAGAGTGAAAAACATCACATGGCTTATATTGTTTATAAAAAACTGAAAAAACTGAGAACTAATAATAATTAATAATTAACAATACTAATATAGAAATAGCAATTGAAATAGATAAAAAATGTGCAGCCTGCTCTGTTTAGCAGATAACAGCAAGTGCTATGCAGCTCGAGAGTGGAGGGAGGGGGAGACCGGGTACCTGGCATAACTCCAGGAGCCAGACTCCCGTTAACCCTTCCAGCGAACAGCTCATTTTTAACAATATTAAAACCAATTTAAAATAGTTAAGAGATAATATACACTCGAGGTTGGTATGAAAAATATATACAGCTTATATAGTTTTACAAAATGCTGAGAATTAATCATAATTAATAATTAACAATACTAATATAGAAATAATATTTGAAACTGATAAAACTGTGGTGCCTGCGTCATAAAGCAGACAGCAGTTATCACATATGTTCGCAGCTCGTGGAGAGGAGAGGAGATCAGGCACCTGGCACAATTCCAGGAACCTGACTCCGGTTAATCCACTCAGTAAACCGCTCACTTTAACAATACTAAATTCATTTTAAAATAGTTAAGAGATAAAGAGTGAGTAGGATATGGAATCGAATACATTTGACATATATATAAATTGTAACTGGGTGAAATAGAACTGAATTGGAAACGGTAATGACCCCATAGATTTTGGGTAATAAATACAGCGGGGCTAACTTTATACCAACTACGCCGGAAGCGTTATGGATGTCGTACCCCACAGACGAGTGGGCCACTCACTACGGTGTTGAAATTTTAGACACCGTAAATTTATTTGATTTATATATATTTTTTTTAATCACAATATGTCACATCTGTGTGTTTTTTCTTCAAGGACAATCGCGCAGGAGAACTACCAAGGAAGTCTATAATAGAAATACTCCCAAAATAACCAGAGTCCGGAGGTATGAACGCACCACAATAATTAAGGTCATTAAAACTGGTAAAAATGCATGACGACAATCAAAAGAAAATAGGAGGAATCACATTATGTAGTTGGAATATAAGGGGGATTAATGAACCTATTAAAAGGGGCAAGATACTAGCTCAGTTGAAATCATACAACACGGACGTTGCGTTTCTACAGGAAACACATCTTAAACAGCAAGATCAGACAAGACTGAGGGCGAACTGGATAGGCCAAACATTTCACTCTTCATTTACCTCCAAATCTAGAGGTACTGCAATTATTATTCGTAAAGGAATTCCATTTAAATCAAAGAACACTATTTTAGATAAGGAAGGGAGATATCTTATAGTAGCAGGGGAGATCAATAATATGCCAATTACGCTGGTAAACATATATGCGCCCAACTTTGATAACCCTCAATTTTTTAATAAAATTCTGAATATAATTGCAGAATCTAATTATCAAAATGTTATAATCGGAGGAGATTTTAATTGTGTTTTAGATCCTTATTTAGATAAATCGATGCAAAAACAAAAAGGTCAGACGAAATCTAAAACCAGTGAACTCTTACACACATATATGGAAAACACAAATATAACAGATGTATGGAGGATTGCAAACCCGACGGGAAGGGATTACTCGTTTTATTCAATGGTGCATAAAACATATTCACGGATAGACTATTTTTTTGTGGATACAAAATTAATTCCGCAATCTCTGAATCCTAAATATCATATTAATGCGATCTCAGATCATTCTCCATTAACTTTTGTTCTAAAACTAGAAGGAATGTCTATGAATAAACCGTTCTGGAGGTTTAACTCACAAATTTTAAAAGACCCTCAAGGGAGTATCTATCTAAAAAAACAGATGGATCTATTTTTTGAGTTAAATGATACACCAGAGATATCCCCCACGTTATTATGGGAATCCTTCAAAGCATTTATAAGAGGAGTCATTATTTCATTTCAAGCTTATCAAAATAAAAAGATTAAGAATGAACAAAGACACTTAGAAGATCAAATAAAACAGTTAGATATAGATAATGCTAAAGACCCAACTATGGATAAACATAATAAAATACTACTACTGAAATTTCAGTTAAATAAATTACTGTCAGAGAAAGTTATAACATTATTTCAAATCACAAAACAAGAACACTTCGAATTCGGGGACAAACCCCACAAACTTCTAGCACGACAACTTAAAAAACGGGAAAAAGAGAATGCAATATTAAAGATTAAATCAGATAGAGGGGAAGTATTAACACTACCCAAGGATATTAATAAAAGATTTGCTCAATTTTACCAGAATCTATACACATCTAAAACGTCAATAGACAATAATAAAATCTCAGAATTTTTAGATAATTGTAATCTACCACAATTAGAACGCAGGGAACAAGAGGAACTGGGAGCACAAATTACTTCTAAGGAGATAGAAGACACAATAAAAACACTAAAAAATGGAAAAACACCAGGACCAGACGGATTCAGTAATGAATTTTATAAATCTTTTTATGATATAGTTACTCCACGATTACAAAAAATGTATACATATGCTTATAAAGAGCAAAACCTACCTGAAACACTAGCGGAATCAACGATCATATTAATACTTAAAAAAGATAAAAATATAGAAGAACCAGGATCATATAGAGCTATTGCTTTGTTAAATACGGATCAGAAAATAATAGCAAAAACATTAGCCAATAGATTAAGCAAGTATGTTAGTAGACTAATACATGAGGATCAAACAGGATTTATACCTAAGAGACACTCATTTAATAATTTGAGACGTTTGCTTAACATAATGCATTCACATAAATCTTATGACCAAGAGTTAGCTATCATCTCACTGGACGCAGAAAAAGCGTTTGATCAAGTAGAATGGGACTATATGATCAAAGTATTGCAAAAATTCCAATTGGGAGAAAACTTTATTGCATGGATAAAACTACTATATAACAAACCTACGGCTAGAATACTAACTAATAATATTTTATCTTCAAAATTCGAATTATCTAGGGGCAACAGACAAGGATGTTCACTATCACCGCTGTTATTTGCTTTGGTAATTGAACCCCTTGCTGAAAAAATAAGAACACACTCGAATATTCACGGTTATAACACAAAATATTCAAACAACAAACTATCCCTATATGCTGATGATGTACTACTGTACATCACAAAACCACAAATTAGTATACCAAATATATTAAACTTAATTGAGGACTTTGGATCCTTTTCAGGATATAGAATAAATTGGAACAAAAGTGAAATTATGTCGATTAAACCAAAAGACTCAACACATCTCAGGAAATTCCCTTTTAAAATAGCTATGGAAAAATTCAAATATTTAGGAATTGAGATTACTAGAAATTACCATGATATGTTTAAAGCTAATTATAATCCCCTACTTAAGAAATTAAATAATTTGATTAAATTTTGGAAAACACTTCCGATGTCCTTAATAGGTAGGATAAATGCTATAAAAATGATTTTCTTACCACAAATCCTTTACCTATTTCAATCAATACCTATATATCTCCCAAAAAAGTTTTTCAAAAAACTGGACTCAGACATTACAAATTTTATATGGGATTACAAATCCCACAGAATACAAAGAACACACCTTAACAAACGAAAAGAGTTGGGGGGTCTAGCGCTCCCTAACTTTATGTATTATAACTGGGCAGTAAATATTAAAAATATGATTCACCTGCTGGACAATTCTGCCCAGCAGGTGGACTGGATTATAATGGAAAAAGGGGATTGCTCCCCGAATAATATAGGAGCGATTATTCTCTCTCCAATAAATTTGAATAATAAAAATTATAATAAAAATCCAATTATATATAGCACTATTAGAACATGGAAGCAAATAAAACAGAATCTAAAATTAAGAAACCTATCTCTCTTAATACCAATAGTCAATAACCCATCGTTTAAACCTTCAATCATAGATAAATCATTTATACAATGGGAAAGAATGGGAATCAAAACGCTCGAAGATCTGTATGAATTAGAAAAATTCATTCCAACAACTACAACTGAAATATAATTTGAAAAATAATCAATATTTTAAATATCTACAAATCTGTGACTATTTGAAAACACACATAAAAGATTATTATAATATGCCTTCCGACTTACTAGATGAAGCAATGAAGACAAAGGCGGAATCAGTTAATTTAATATCATACTTATATAATATCATCTTAAACATAGAAATACCCACAACAGATGGAATTAGAAGAGATTGGGAACAAGATCTAGGTATAAAAATTTCAAAAGAGAGTTGGGATAATCATTTATTACAGGTGCATAAATGCTCGATCAACGTACGACATACGCTTATCCAATTTAAAACATTACATAGATTATATTATTCAAAAACCAAACTAAATAAAATCTTTCCTAACGTCTCACCAATCTGTGATAAATGTATATGTCAAGAAGCTACCATAGCACATTCTTTTGTTTTTTGTACAAAAATCCAAAAATTCTGGTTTGAAATATTTGATATTTTTTCAAAATTAATCAAAATAAAACTGGTACCAAAACCAGAATGGATTATTTTTGGAATATCGGAAGGTATTCCTGAATTAAACGTGTATCAGAAGAATTTACTCAATTATGGGCTAATAATGGGAAAAAAGCTTATACTTAAATTCTGGAAAAATGCGCCCACACCAACAATAAAAATGTGGACATCAAATATGTTGGAAACATTACATCTGGAAGAGATGAGATTCCTCCTAGTAGGCAAAGTAGACCAATTTCAAAAGACGTGGTCTACGTTTTTGGACCTATTACAAGCATGAGGTGCAATAGTAATTTAGAAAAACAAATAAATAAATAAAAGGTATCTGGACCTGGTAATGGGAGGTAAAACAAAAACAGACTTGGTTGGTAGTTCCTTCTCTATGAAGTATGTTATAAGAGTTATAATAGAGCGATTGTTCCTTCTTTCTTTCTCTTTCTTTTCTAGGGTCTATTTTCTAACTTTACTTCCTTCTCTAACTTCTTTTCTAAGGGGCTTTCTTTTCCCAACACTCTTTTGCACTTCACAACCTTTGCGCACTTTCTTCACTTTTCTTACTTCTTTCTTTTTCTTTCTTAAAGTTTAAAAAAGTGAAGCGGTACAAAAAATGTATTAATATATACGTGTTGTACATTACTGTAATCTACCGTACTTCTATTAAAAAAATTATTTAAAAAAAAAAAGAATTTAATTGATCCGTTTTGGTACATTTGATAATTAAACATCTTAACTCTTGAAAGGATGTCACACCTGCCGTGCCTCCAAACAATTGAGACTCTCTCTACATTCCTCCCCTGATATAATCATTAGTTACACCTGCATTCATTCTGCTCCCCTCATCAGTCAAGGGATCTTAGGCCCCCTTCGGTCATGGCTGACCATGGGTGTCTTTAGGGTGCTATTCCCTATATGGAGGATGCCTGTGCGTGACTTTGTTTAACATGGGGAGACTGGTGCACAGACAGCCACCCCACGGTCCTTGACAGATCTGGGTCGGGACCTAGTGGTATGGAGTCCAAGACGACCGGAGACCTCTTTTTGCTGCAGCCTTCATCTGCCTTCCCAGCCGTTGTGACGCTCCACTAAGGTCAGCCATCATCCTCTGCCTGTTCCACCGTTGAGCTCTTGGATGGATTGCTCTTTGTCAGAGACCTCACCCTCGACCTTACCACCATGGGTGGCCCTACCAGGAGCATAGCTCCAGACGGCATCGCTCTCAAGATCTCAAGTCCACACAAGCTTCTCCACCACGACAAGGTGACAATCCAAGAAGTCAAGGGTTGTATGCCTGCTATCTATGTTCACTCTCTGCTGTATTCCGTCGGTTACGTTCCAATTTGGATTTTAGTTTTCTCCTGGACTTGTCTGGATGTGCCTGCATTTGAGTCCTCTTCTTTCATGAGCTTGCTGACAGGATGAGGAACACAGGAGCCAGGTTGGAACCATCCAGTGGAATTGTCGAAATGCTGTTCAGGTGGAGCCTGTGCTCTAATTCCATGTGAGAGCCACAGGAAATGCCTCGATTCAACATTAGAACATGTGCCTCATCTTCTCTCCATTCATAGGATAATTTGTCCTTTGTAAATTAACTCATGGAGCTGGAGTCTTTACAGCAATCTCCATCATCTCTGTCTGAACTCCTATTGCCGCAACCGTCAGGCAGGAGGTACAGACGCCTAAAGTCCCACACCACCAGATTCAGGAACAGCTATTTTCCTGCAACCACCAGGCCTTTAACTGAAGAATGGACACAAAACACTGGAGTAACTCATCGGGACAGGCAGCATCTCTGAAGAGAAGGAATGGGTGACGTTTCGAGTCAAGACCTTTCTTCAGACTTGTACAGTCCTAATCCTAATTGTCGTGGACCTTATTTTATAATTGTATTTTTCCCTCATGTCTTGTTTTTGCAGGCTTTCTTGTCTTATGGAACATATGTAATTTTGTTATAATTTATGTTTTTGCATGTCGTTCAAGTCCATATGCCTGTGATGCCCCTGCAAGCAAGATTTTCTTTGTATCTGTACCCGGATTCGGCCCGTAACCCGAAAACATCTGGCCCGCAGGCGTATTTTTCTTTTGAGGACTTCCGTCATCTAGAATCCTAGAACAAGCGCAGACAGTGAGCAGCAAAACTACGATTAGCTGTGGCGGAAACCGACTTTCTCTCAAAACCCTCCCTCCCTTCTGCTCAATGGCTAATCTCAGCGCGGTTTACAGTTGAGATACGGGGCAGTGAACGAAGTGCTAGGAAGGGCATGAAAAGACGATAGATCGAGTCCAGAATTATAATGAGGCAACTGTACTTTCACGTTACCTTTAGCAAAAACTGGTAAAACCCCAATGGCTACAAAACGCAAGAAGATAGATGCTGAGTGCCGAGTCTTCCAAGACACTTGGACAAAAAATAGTACTTCTTTATACTGCACTTCAGCACGCCCACATACCTTATCTGCCACGCAAGTTTTAGTGTGAACAAGGAGTTCAACATCAGGCGGCACTATGAAACAAAACACCCGAAATTCAGTGAAATTAGTGGGCAAGCACGGAAGCATGAAGTTCATAACCTTAAATGGAGCCTGGCAAATCAAAGTCTGATGTTCAAGAAACAAAGTGTAGAATCAGAAAGGAACACGCGTGTTAGCTACGTAGTTTCTAAGTTTATAGCAGAAAAAATGAAGCCCTTCACTGACGGAAATTTCGTGAAAGAATGTTTGATGGCAGTTGTGGACAATCTGTGTCCCGAGAAAAAGATTTCATTTTCAAACTGCAAGAACAGTTGCACGATGAATAGAAGAAATGTCAGCGGATGTGAAAAACTGTTTAAAGGACTATTGCAAACATTTCCAGTTCTTCTCAATGGCGCTCGATGAGAGTACAGATACCAAAGACACAGCTCAGCTGCAGTGTTTGTACGTGGAGTGAATTCAGCTTTCGACATTGTTGAGTAGTTTCGTCACCTGGTACCTATGAAGGGTGCTACCACAGGAGCAGACATTCTTGAAGCATTGCTGGAGTTTACTACAGGTATGGAGCTGGATCTATCTGTTAGTATGCGTAGCAACTGATGGAGCGTCGGCAATGGTTGGAGAAAAGAAAGGTTTAGTTTAGTTTAGAGATACAGCACGGAAACAGGCCCTTCGGCCCACCGGGACCGCGCCGACCAGCGATCCCCGCACATCAACACCCACTAGGGTCAATTTTTACATTTACCAAGCCAATTAACCTACATACCTGTATGTCTTTGGTGTGCGGAAGGAAACCGAAGATCTCGGAGAAAACCCACGCAGGTCACGGAGAGAATGTACAAACTCCGTACAGACGGCAGCCGTAATTGGATTGAACCCGGGTCTCCGGCGTTGCATTCGCTGTAAAGGCAGCAACTCGACCGTGTGGCTTTGGTCGTGGCTCTGCTTGAAAACCACACGGAAGGCCTTGGAAATAACCACAAAATTTAAAAAATGCACTGCCTAATCCACCAGGAAGCATTGTGTGCCAAGTCTTCAATTTTGAAGGATGCGATGGACGTAGTGGTAAGAGCTGTAAACCTGATATTGTCTCGGGGACTGAACCATCATCAGTTTCAACAACTTTTGTCGAAAGCAGAGGCTCAGTATGGAGACCTGCTCTACTTCTGCGACGTCCGGTGGCTCAGTCGAGGTGGAATGTTAGAAAGAGTATACATACGCTCTGGGGGGGGGGGAATATTAACATTCATCAAAGGTAAAAATGTGAATTTCGCGATCCTAAATGGCTTTTGAGTCTAGCATTTCTGGTTGATTTAACAGCTCATTTAAACAACCTCAACTGGCAACTTCAGGGAAGAAATCAACTCATACATGAGATGTGTGGACACATCGTCGCCTTCGAAACAAAACTACAACTGTGGGAATGCCAGCTTGAGAAATCATGCTACGCTCATTTCCCTGAACTCCAGGAGACCCAACCAACAGACACCAACACATTTGTGACTGTGATACGTGACATGAAAACTGAGTTTTCTTTACGTTTCGCTGACATTCGCTCACACACAAGCGAATTCAGGCTGCTTGCCACTCCATTTGACGTAGACATCAACATCGCACCAGAAAATGTTCAAATGGAACTTATTGAGATGCAATGCAGCGATCTATTAAGATCTAAAAATAATGCACCGGACATATCTCTACTAGAGTTCAACAAGATATATCTTCTTGAAACTAATATGTATACCATCCTGGTAGATCACGCGAAAAAAATGTTCAGTAGTACTTACATGTGCGAGCAAATCTTCTCAAAAATGAAATACACGAAGAGTAAATTAAGAAACCGACTGACTGATGCCCATTTAGATGGCATCTTGCATCTGGCCTCTTCCAGCCTGTCACCTAATATTGAGAGACTGTCGAGCGAAAAGCAACACCCAGTGTCACACTAACTGCTATGAGAGACAAATAGACAGACAGATAGCGGTGAGGGTAGTTTCAATACCAGTGTCTCACACTAACTGCTATGTTCAGTAAACATAATATTGCTTACATATATAAATATGTAAAAGGTTAGTTAGTATGTATTATTATTACCTTCATTTACTAACTATGGCGATTGATGTGGCCCGCCATCCGCTCACAGACATGTGTCCTGGACCCTGTGCAGAACAAGGTTGCCGACCCCTAGTCTATGGATAATGGGTATGTTGGCCTGACTTGTTCCAGTAGCAATGAAAAGATACACGGGCTCTGACTACATCTAGTGGTTAAAAATACATGTAAAAGTATCAGTTGTACAACTCCACAAACCACTGTCCCACATGTTCTTAGAAATTCAACTTGGGGAGTTTCCCCATGTGCTCTCAACTAAACAGAGTCCAGGCAAATAGAAGGCAAATTCTTTCCATCCAACGAAAGGATCATTTTATTTTTTAATTTCAAAAATAAACTACTCATAACAAAATATTGATAAATAAGCACTGTGTTACTCTCTAGATTCAAGGAATCATTTATTCTATACCTTCAGTGTTACTGATTCCAAACATTAATGTGAACACATTTTGTGTGAACAGAGTCCCTTTGCCACTCATGTGATTCCAGGGATGATACAGTCGACATACCTTTCAATTATGTTTTTTGAAAGGTGTCCCCACTGGACTCTCAATGTTTAGCAGGGGAAGGACCCTCGCTCACAGAGCCTTGCCATTGGCATTGGCTGCACCAAGCTTCAGTGTTTACCTCAGCACGTAGGTAACCCGCCAGCGGGCCAGTCGCAACATTCCGTGGCGGACATCTCGCTCTGCTGGGAGACCAAGGAGATTCGGGCCGACCAAAGAGCGTCTTTCTTCAAATTTATCATCTTCCAGCAGCACTTGATGTCAGTCCCCAAATGTGTCCCAGGGTTCCTAAATGTGTTCCTAAACCAAAGAGTCCCCTGTCACAGAGCTGTTCAGGATAAACCATGACAAGGACTCTTGCGTCATTCTCCAGACCCTTTACATAAATCCACACTATGTGAAGAGGTGTCATCTGTCTCATTTCTGTAGCAGCTGCCCCGAGGGCATTGTGCACAGGTAGTGAGATTCCGATGGTGCAGATAGGATCTGTCTGGGAGGGCCGCTCTTACCGACAGCCAACCTTGGTGCTTGATGGCGAGTTCTCGTGATGAGGCATTTCACCAGTCTGTTCAGGAAACCACGCCACATGATCCATTGAGTCCGTCACAGTTCCTCCCGAGGAGCTGAGTAATATAGGACTCTCTGATCTATGGGCTGTTCCCAGGGACATACACCAAGACAGACATCAAATGTCTTCACATAGACACAAGAAACTCAGCAGGTCAGGCAGCATTTCTGGAGAATATGGATAGGTGAGGTTTCAGCTCTGGACTGTGTCACCAATCTGAAGAAGGCTCCCGACCCGAAACATTACCTATCCATGGTCTCCACAGAGGACGTCTGACCCACTGAATAACTCCATTTGTGCTTTATTTTTTAAATCCAGCATCTGCGGGTCCTTATTTCTACATTTCATCATTCTTTTAAACCCCCTCTGCATTCTCTCCATAGCCTCCACATCCTTCCTGCAATGGGCCAACCAGAACTGCACGCAATACTTCACATGTGGATTTCCTTCACAGATGCGAGCTGAATTCCTCCAGCATTTTGTGTTTTGCTCAAGATTCGGAAACTAATCTAAGGTCCAAGTGAAGGGGGATCCCGGAGCAGGGGAGAGTGGCTGCCACATCATGGTGAAGGTGGACTTCAGACCCAGAGCCCCAGTGAAGGGGGATCTGGACGGGAACCCCGATTCCACTTCCCCGCCTATTCCACTTGCCCGCCCATTCGCATCATGCCCACTCCCCTAAAACCCCGTCAACCTCCCCCTGAGGGAGTCCCGATGGAGACCCCCAACTGAGGGGATGGGGAAGGGGGGGGGGGTGAGGTGGGTTCCACTGAAGGGGGAGCCGGAGCCCAGACCCGGGGAGAGTAGAGGGCGGTTCCCGGAGAGGGAGGGCCATGGACCTGGGGGAGTACGGTTGAGGTTGTGGCGCACGATGGCCGTGGCTCCGGGGGGCCAGCTGCCGGAGGGTGGGCCGTGACTGGAAAGTCCAGGATCTGTTACACCACCTACGGCACTGATCCCTGACCCGGCAAAAGCTCGGGCAGTCTGATCGAAGCAGTCGTAACCCAGCAGCACTATAAAGACCCTGACCCACAAGTATTCAAAGTATTCAAAGACCAAAGTATTCAAAGTAACATTAGCAAATTTGCAGATGACACAAAGCTGGGTGGCAGTGTGAACTGTGAGGAGGATGCTATGAGAATGCAGGATGACTTGCACAGGTTGGGGGAGTGGGCAGATGCATGGCAGATGAAGTTTAATGCGGATAAATGTGAGGTTATCTACTTTGGTAGCAAAAACAGGAAGGCAGAATACTATCTAAATGGCGTCAAGTTGGGAAAAGGGGAAGTACAACGGGATCTGGGGGGTCCTTGTACATCAGTCAATGAAAGTAAGCATGCAGGTACAGCAGGCAATGAAGAAAGTGAATGGCATGTTGGCCTTTATAACAAGAGGAATCGAATATAGGAGCAAAGAGGTCCTTCTGCAGTTGTACAGAGCCCTAGTGAGACCACACCTGGAGTATTGTGTGCAGTTTTGGTCTCCAAATTTGAGGAAGGACATTCTTGCTATTGAGGGAATGCAGCGTAGGTTTTCAAGGTTAATTCCTGGGATGGTGGGACTGTCATATGCTGAGAGAATGGAGCAGCTGTGCTTGTACACTCTGTAGTTTAGAAGGATGAGAGGATATCTTATTGAAACATATAAGATTGTTAAGGGCTTGGACACGCTGGAGGCAGGAAACATGTTCCCGATGTTGGGGGAGCCCAGAACCAGGGGCCACAGTTTAAGTATAAGGAGTAAGCCATTTAGAACGGAGACGAGGAAACACCTTTTCTCACAGAGAGTGGCGAGTCTGTGGAATTCTCTGCCTCAGAGGGCGGTGGAGGCCGGTTCTCTGGATGCTTTCAAGAGAGAGCTAGATAGGGCTCTTAAAAATGCCGTGTCAGGGGATATAGGGAGAAGGCAGGAACGGGGTACTGATTTGGGATGATCAGCCATGATCACATTGAATGGCGGTGCTGGCTAGAAGGGCCAAATGGCCTGCTCCTGCCCCTTATGTCTATTGTCTAACCCGTGGCCAACTCTCGGCTCAATGCCGGCATGCATGAATGCTCCTTCCCACACATGGAGTGTTAGCTGGGCACAACGGCAGCGGGTGTTCCCGGTCTCTGGCCGGGAGAGAGTAGTGTTCCAGGCGGTCTGAGGAGGTGACGGTGAGAGGGAAGAATTGAAGCAAGAGTCGGAATCTCGGCCCCTCCAGCCCACCCTACCATTTATCAGAGCACTGCCCATCTGATCTTGGCCTTAGCTTCACTTCCCCGTCCATTCCCATCATCCCCTCTCCCCTAACCTCCATGTCAATCTCCCCCCCCCCCCCTCCACATCTTAAAAGATTCACTCCTACCAGCCCAGAGCAGACTACAATCAGAGGATAGGTGACAAACCCTCCACGATGATCCTTAACACTGGTGCCCCACAAGGATGCGTTTTTAGCCCCCTACTATACTCCTTATACACTCATGACTGTGCAGCCAAATACCAACCCAAACAAACATACAAGTTTGCAGAGGACACCACCGTAGATGGCTGGAAATAAAATAATGATGAGATGGAGTACAGGAAGAACTTTGTAGCCTGGAGCCAAGACAACAACCTCTCCTTCATTAATAGCAAGACAAGGAAGATTGTGGTTGAAATCAGGAAGTGAAATAAAATAATGATGAGATGGAGTACAGGAAGAACTTTGTAGCCCAGAGCCAAGACAACAACCTCTCCTTCATTGACAGCAAGACAAGGGAGATTGTGGTTGAAATCAGGAAGTGAAATAAAATAATGAGATGGAGTACAGGAAGAACTTTGTAGCCTGGAGCCAAGACAACAACCTCTCCTTCATTGACAGCAAGATAAGGGAGATTGTGGTTGAAATCAGGAAGTGAAATAAAATAATGATGAGATGGAGTACAGGAAGAACTTTGTAGCCTGAAGCCAACAAACTCTCCTTCGTTGTCAGCAAGACAAGGGAGATTGTGGTTGGCGTCAGGAAGGGACACATACATTGATGGCGCCAAAGGAGATATTGTTGAAAGTCTCAAGTTCTTAGTTATAAACATCACCATCAATTTGGATCTGGACCAAACATATCGAAGGCCAAGAAAGCACACCAATGCCTCTACTTCCTTAAAAGGTGTAGGAAGTTTGGCCTGGCCCCAACACCCCTCACAAACTTTTACAGATTCACCGTAGAAAGCATGTTATTGGGATGCATCACAACATGGTTTGGAAATATCTCCATCCAAGACCGCAATAAATTGCAGAGTTGTGGACATAGTGCAGACCATGACACAAACCAACAGAGAAACATAGAAAATATGTGCAGGAGGAGACCATTTAGCCCTTCAAGCCTGCACTGCCATTCATTGTGATCATGGCTGATCATCCACAATCAGTAACCCATGCCTGCCTTCTCCCCATATCCCTTGATTCCGCTAGCCCCGTGAGCTCTATCTAACTCTCTTTTAAATTCATTCAGTGAATTGGCCTCTACTGCCTTCTGTGGCAGAGAATTCCACAAACTCACAACTCTCTGGGTGAAAAAGTTTTTTTCTTATCTCAGTTTTAAATGGCCTCCCCTATATTCTCAGACTGTGTCCCCTGGTTCTGGACTCCCCCATCATCGGGAACATTTTTCCTGCATCTAGCTGACCAGTCCTATTATAATTTTATACATTTCTATTAGATCCCCTCTCAACCTTCTAAATTCCAGTGACTACAAGCCCAGTCTTTCCAATCTTTCCTCATATGACAGTCCCGCAATCCCGGGGATTAAATTTGTGAACCTACGATGCACTGCCTCAATAGCAGGAAAGTCCTTCATCAAATTAGGATACCAAATCGGTATACAATACTCCAGATGTGGTCTCACCAGGGCCATGCACAACTGCAGAACGACCTCTTTACTCCTGTACTCAAATCCACTCTTTATGAAGGACAACATGCTATTAGCTTTCTTCACTGCTTGCTGTACCAGTATGTTTACTTTCAGTGACTGGTGTACAAGGACACCCAGGTCTCGTTGCACTTCCCTTTTTCCTAATCTGACACCATTGGAATAATAATCTGCCTCCTTGTTCTTGCCGCTAAAGTGGATAACCTCACATTTATCTACATTATACTGCATCTGCCATGCATCTGCCCACTCACCCAACCTGTCCAAGTCACCCTGCAATCTCCTAGCATCCTCTTTGCAGTTCACACTGCCACCCAGATTTGTGTCATCTGCAAATTTGATAGTGTACGTTTAATCCCATCATCTAAATCATTAATATATATTGTAAATAGTTGCAGCCCCAGCACCGAGCCTTGCGGCACTCCACTCACCACTGCCTGCCATTCTGACAGTGACCCGTTTATTCCTATTTGTTTCCTGTCTGCAGAGCAATTCTCTATCCATGTCAATAACCTATCCCCAATACCATGTGCTCACTAATTTTGCCCACTAATCTCCTGTGTGGGACTTTCTGAAAGTCTGAAATCAAAGGCTTTCTGAAAGTCCAGATACACTACAACCCACTGGCTCTCCTTCATCCATTTTACTTGTCACATCCTCAAAAAATTCCAGATTAGGCAAGCAGGATTTCCCCTTCATAAATCCATGCTGACTTGGACCAATCCTTTCACTGCTATCCAAATGCGCCGTTATTACTTCTTTAATAATTGACTGCAGCATCTTACCCACCATCGATGTAATGCCAACAGGTCTATAAATTCCTGTTTTCTCTCTCGCTCCTTTCTTGAAAAGTGGGATAACATTAGCTCCCCTCCAATCCACAGGAACTGATCCTGAATCTATAGAACATTGGAGAATGATCACCAATGTGTCCACGATTTCTAGTGCCACCTCCTTGAGTACCATGGAATGCAGACCATCAGGCCCTGGGGATTTATCAGCTTTCAGTCCCATCGGTGTACCCAATACTATTTCTCGCCTAATGCAAATTTATTTTAGTTCCTCTGTCTCCCTAGATCCTCTGTCCTCTAGTACATCTGGGAGATTGGTTCTGTTTTCGCAAAGGAAGACCCAAACAAAGTACTTGTTCAATTCTTCTGCAATTTCCTTGTTCCCCACAATAATTTCACCTGCTTCTGCCTTTAAGGGACCCACATTGGTCTTTACTAATCTTTTTCTCTTATCATACCTAAAGAAGCTTTCACAATCCTTTTTTATATTCATGCCCAGCTTACCCTCGTACTTCATCTTTTCACCCCGTATTTCCCTTTTTGTTACCTTCTGTTATCCTTTGAAAGTTTCCCAATCTTCTGGCTTCCCTCTACTCTTTGCTATGTTATACATCTTTTATTTTAGTTTTATTCCATCCCTAACTTCACTTGTCAGCCACAGTTGCCTTTTACTCCCCTTAGAATCTTTCTTCCTCTTTGGAATGAAATTATCCTACATCTTCTGGATTAAGCCCAGAAATTCCTGCCATTGCTGTTCCACCATCATTCCTGCTAGGATCCTTTTCCAGTCAACCTTGGCTAGCTCCTCTCTCATGCCTTCATAGTCCCCTTTGTTCAACTGTAACACTGACACTTCTGTTTTAACCTTCTCCGTCTCAAACTGCAGATTAAAACTTATCATATTATGATCACTACCTCCTGGCAGTTCCTTTACCTTGAGTTCCCATATTAAATCTTGTTCATTGGATAACACTAAATCCAGAATTGCTTTCTCGCTGGTAGGCTCCAGTACAAGCTGCTCTTAGAATCCATCTCGAAGGCACTCTACAAACTCCCTTTCTTAGGGTCCAGAACCAGCCTGATTTTCCCCGTCTACTTGCATGTTGAAATCTCTCATAACCACAGTGGCATTACCTTTGTTACATGCCAATTTTAACTCCTGCTGCAACTTGCACCCTATATCTAGGCTACTGTTTGGGGGCCTGTAGATAACTCCCATTAGTGTTTTCATACCTTTACAACTCCTCAATTCTATCCACAGCTTCTCTACATTGTCAATCCTAATGTCACCAATGGAGAGAATTTCATCCCTCACCAACAGAGCTACCCCACCTCTTCTGCCAACCTTCCTGTCCTTTCTATAAGGCGTATAACGCCGAATATTCAGTTCCCAGTCCCGATCCCCCTGTCTCTGTAATCCCCATAATGTCATATCTACCAATTTCTAACTGAGCCTCAAGCTCATCCACATTACTTCTTATACTTTGCGCATTCATATATAATACTTTTAATCCATTACTCACCTCACCATTCACATCGATTCCTATTTCACTTGGCCATACTCTCCTATCCCTTTGTGAGGTTTCTGACCCATTAATTCTGGGGTCTTTCTTAACTTTTCCTATACTTCCTGGATTTAGTGGCGGCGCCCAACGGCAGCGGCTCGACTGCAGTCCATCTGTCTTTTTTTTATTTTGTCCCGTTAGATGTATGTTTTTGGTTTTAATTTTTATTATTTTTTAGCTGTGTATGCGGGGGGGGGGGGGTAAACCGGTTAATCTCTTCCCTGTACGGGGACCCGATTTTTTCCATGTCGGGTCGCCGGTGTCGTTGGGCCTAACGTAGTGGATCCGGCGGCGGCCTCCAACCTGAGGGCTCCAGACGCGGAGCCTGCGGACTCGCCATCGCGGAGTTGGCCGACTTCGGAGCGGGGAGAGCTGTGGTGGCGCGCGGCTGCAACCAGACTTTGGAGCTTCTGAGGCTCCGGACGCAGGCCCATTGGACAGCAACATCGGGAGCTCGCAGGTCCCTGGTGGGAGACCGCTTTTCAGAGTTCCTGCAACGGCAACTTCTCCCGCCGGAATCGCGGGGTTTAAATGACTCGGAGCGGGGCCTAACATCGCCCGGTGCGGCTTAAATGGCTGCGGGACTTAACATCGCCTGCCGGGGGGTTTAACATCGTGAGGCCCAGTCGCCTTGACGCTGCAGAAGAACAAAGGGAAGAGATAAGATTTTTGACTTCCATGACAGTGAGGAGGTGTTGGAGATTCACTGTGATGGATGATTGTGTAAATTGTGTGTCTTGGTTTTTTTTTGTAATGTCGTGACTGCAGAAATGAAATTTCTTTCAAACCTTGTCTGTTCGAATGACATTAAAAGGCATTCTATTCTATTCTATTCTACTCTCTTTCCCTTTAACTCCATCCATGTATTTCCAATTTGGCTCATCCCGCCACTATTTAGTTTAAACCCACCCGTGTAGCAGTGGAAAACCTGCCTGCCAGAATGCTGGTCCCCTGCCTGTTATTGTGCAACCCGTCCCTTTTGTAAAATTCACACGACCCCAAAACAGATCCTAGTGGTCTCAGAATCCAAATCCCTGCACCCCGCACCAGATCCTCAATCACATTCAGATCCCCTATCTCCCTGTCCCTGCCCTCACCAGCACGAGGAACTGGAAGCAAACCACCCTGGAGGTCCTGCTTTTCGGCTTTCTTCTGAGCTCTCTAAAGTCACGCTGCAGAATCTCTTTCCTGTTCTTCTGTACGTCATTTGTGCCGAGATGCACTTCCGGCTGCTCACCCTTGAGAATGCCCTGTAATCAGTCCATGACATCCTGGATCCCTGCACAATGGAGGCAACACACCATCCTTGAATCCCGCCTGTTGCCGCAGAAACCCCTGTCTGTATCTCTCACGATGGAGTCCCCGACTACCATGGCTTTTGCTTGACGTCTGTCTCTTCGGCTTTGCTTCAGCGCCACGTTTTGACTCGCAGAATGGCAGTGTCTAATGTCCCGACAGCTTCTGTCCCTGGTGAACCTGTTTTCAAACGGTAAGTTTTCGTTTAATCTTTCTATTTTATTTCGAAGTCACGTGAGTGATTACGTGAAGCCTTCAAAGCTCTATGCAGTAACCCAATCTGTGTGTGAAACACTTAAACAGATTAAACCATAAATGGTAGAAAGACATGCGTTATTAACAACATGATGCTAACTTGCATACAGGGCCATTGCCCTGAATCGGACCACAGTCCCAATTGGCTTTGAGTTAGCCAATAACTCATGCAACACTGTTCAGAATTCTATCTGCAAACATCCAGGCATATTCAACCAAATTTTATAACTTCTGAAAGCGCACTATGTAAGCCTCCTGCTGTTGCAAGAAGATGATCAAATGGGAATATCCATTCTATTGGCTGCTAATGAGCCATCAGCAATCTCTTGAGAAAACTATTAAATAACAATGAAGAAACTATCCTTCATCTCATTGGTACTACCAAGCTCAGTGTACCTGTATACATAATAACACCCCCAATCTCCGATCTGGTGGGAATGCTGTCAACTCCAAATTGTACGCAACCATGCCCATTTTGCTTTATGAGATCATTCCCATAACAAGCTACCCTGGTGTCAGTTATGACCCAGAGACCGAGCCAGAGATTGAGTAAAGACTGTTCTTTGTGCTGAAATCAGTTGCTAAAGCATAATCAACTTAAAAGATACTGCTCCCATTAGGAATACAGTAGATGAATATCTGCATAATAATTTACTGATATACATTCCACAGTACTATGAGTCTAGGCTTTTAGAGCGGTCATATAAAAGACACCTTGCATAATGTTAGTCAACAGCGGATGAATAACCAATCATTTATTGTCCCACTTATGGTACTATAGAGAATGACAAAGCAGCGCAAGCAGTGTCAATTGTGCTATAACATAATCGCTTCTCTAAGCCCAAGCTGAAAGAAACACAAACCTCTGCTACTTCCGTTTAAAAGTAGCTCACATGTCTTGTTCACAAACTTCCCATACAATCGTGCAGAGCTAGCTGCCCGAGAAAAAGGCTGAACTAGCCATCACTTGTAACTTTGAGTAAATAGGAGCTTCTTTCATGTTGCCTCATCCTTAATATCGTAAGAGGCATCTATTGATAAAACCCGAGTTTTATCAGCTACAAATTTTGCATGTCGTCTATAAACTCCATGACACAATGCCCTTTTGATCTGAGTAGGGCAGCGTTAGTTTTAGAAACTTTGTAAATAACTTAGGCCTGAAGACAACCCTCAGGTAGGGCCTAAACTTTCCACCACTGGCTTTGTTATCAAAACACCAGATATACCTGTGTCTCTCGTGTATAGATATGGCAAAGTATGCATCTTCAAGATCGATTGAGGCCTTAATCCTCTGAATCAGCTAAATTGCTGAAAGCCAATCATCCATCTTAAACTGGGTAACCAAACACATGATCAGACTAGCCAAATCCTAACCTGATTTGGCATGCTCCACGTTTCTTCAATCTTGAGAAATATCAGAAATATACCCCTCTTGTTTTGGGCAGACATCTCTGATTCCACTTGGAGAACCATCGTTTCCTCTATAGACCGTACGGACGGAATGTTTTTGGCTTCTCTTGCCGCGGAAGATGCATTTATCTATTTATTTATTTCGCTCATAACATATAATCAGATCCTTATGACTAGAGCTGAAACACAATATCCACTTGATGTGGGAATACGAGTTCCCTACCAACTCTTGACTGTCAGAATCACCACAAATCCTCAGCCTTCTTCCTCAGAGTGGAAAAATAGCATAATGCAACCCTGAACCAGGAATTGCTCCGCAGTCCTCTGACTGAAACCACCTGTCTCAGTCGCCAGTGTGCGCAACACACTCTTCGACCAGCCACTCAATCAGGAATACTGGTATTGAGAGCCTACAGATTATTATATATTTATTTTTTATTCACAACATGAACCTGCACGTTAGATAAAAAATGCTACATGCCAGACCGGCTTTCTGCTGGTAGCTACCTATCCCAGAGAGGATGGCAAAGATGTTTCCAATGAACTGGCAACTCTACTAATTGAGCTGAAAGAATTAAGTATGTGTTGAGGGAAACCTCAAACTACCTCACTCTACTGAGCAGCCTGATAACCTCAATCACAGATGTTGAGGCAGTACTTCCCTGGTCAATATGTTGCATATGGCCAGCCAGTTCCGAGATGGTCTACCCTGAACCAGGGTAGCCAAGCCGTTCCTACTTGGAACTTTCAGAGGTTGCTATGCAAGGCAACCTGCCAATGTCTCTGCATCAACCTGATCTACTCCAGAGACAGCGAAAGGTACTAGACAGCCCATGCTGCCAGTAAATCCAAACCCGGGGTGACAGACTGCTCCATTTCGGAGTTTTACGGAGGTTAATAAAGAGACCTTACCTGCCAGCTTCTCTAAGCCCAGGTCGATCTGCTTGTTGGAGCTTCAGCGAAGCTCCATTGCAGACCCTGTCTGACCACAACTTCAGCCCCACGCTTGTCAAACAGCTTGTTTCCAGAGCTCAAAAGCGATATTGCTGTGCAAGGCACGCCTGCCAGCATTTCTGAGCCCAATGAGACAGACTACTTCTTCGGCCTACAGCCTCTTTAGAGCCTTGCTGGAGCTTTACTGTGCAGGTCACGCTACCAGTTATTGCCAGCCTGGTTTGACAGCCCGCTCCTTCGACCCCTTCTGCTCCTTTGGAGCCTTAATGGAGCTCACTGAACAGGCCACGCCTGCCATAACTCCGAGCCTGCTACTCCTGCGGCCTTCTGCCTTTTTGAAGCCTTTGCCGGAGCTGACTGTGCAGACCGCGCTGCCAGTTTCTCCCAGCCCGGAATCGACAGGCTGCTCCTTTGACCAGCTGCTCCTTCAAAGCCTCAGCGGGGCTCACTGGACAGGTCACGTCTGCCATTACTGCAAACCTGGTTCAACAAGCTGTTCTTGTGAGGCCAGCTAGTGACTCCCGACTGCTCCTTTCCAGAGCTTCAACGGCGCTTCCTGCTCCTTGAATACAGGGTGAAAACCCGCCGGAAATACTGGAGCTTTACCCACATAGAATGGTACTACACCCCCGCAGCTGCTTTAAATCCCCCCTGCAAGTCTTCAACTTGCTACATAAGTCCTCTCTGAAGAGAAACTATGCAGGCTGCATGTTACTGGCCTTGTAAAAATGAGCCATTTGGGAATTATCTCATGCCTTATAGCATTTGCGAAGGCAATAGCCCCAACTGTGTATTACAGAGAAGAAATAATGCAATGTCTGCACTTCCGAGAATTGAGACCCATCTTCTGACTTGCAAAAGGCCGTAATGACTCCAGAGCGGTTTTTGAATTATGCTGCCATAATTCTTTGCCTACATATCATCACTGGGATGCCTCAGGGATCTGTGTTGAGTCCACTGTTGTTTGTCATATACATCAATGAACTGGATGATGGTGTGGTTAATTGGATTAGTAAGTATGCAGATGATACTAAGATAGGTGGTGTTGTGGATAATGAAGTAGATTTTCAAAGTCTACAGAGAGATTTAGGCCATTTGGAAGAGTGGGCTGAAAGATGGCAGATGGAGTTTAATGCTGATAAGTGTGAGGTGCTACATCTTGGCAGGACAAATCAAAATAGGACGTACATGGTAAATGGTAGCGAATTGAGGAATGCAGTTGAACAGAGGGATCTAGGAATAACTGTGCATAGTTCCCTGAAGCTGGAATCTCATGTAGATAGGGTGGTAAAGAAAGCTTTTGGTGTGCTAGCCTTTATAAATCAGAGCATTGAGTAGAGAAGTTGGGATGTAATGTTAAAATTGTACAAGGCATTGGTGAGGCCAATTCTGGAGTTTGGTGTACAATTTTGGTCGCCAAATTATAGGAAAGATGTCAACAAAATAGAGAGAGTACAGAGGAGATATACTAGAATGTTCCCTGGGTTTCAGCACCTAAGTTACAGAGAAAGGTTGAACAAGATATGTCTTTATTCTTTGGAGCGCAGAAGGTTAAGGGGGGACTTGATAGAGGTCTTTAAAATTATGAGAGGGATAGACAGAGTTGATGTGGATAAGCTTTTTCCATTGAGAGTAGGGAAGATTCAAACAAGAGGACATGATTTGAGAATTAAGGAATAAAAGTTTAGGGGGAACATGAGGGGGAACTTCTTTACTCAGAGAGTGGTAGCTGTGTGGAATGAGCTTCCAGTGGAAGTGGTGGAGGCAGGTTTGATTTTATTATTTAAAAATAAATTGGATAGGTATATGGACGGGAGAGGAATGGAGGGTTATGGTCTGAGTGCAGGTAGATGGGACTAGGTGAGAGTAAGTGTTCGGCACGGACTAGAAGGGCCGAGATGGCCTGTTTCCGTGCTGTATTTGTTATATGGTTATATGGTTATATATGGGATATCCCAACTGATAGAAACATAGAAAATAGGTGCAGGAGGAGGCCATTCGGCTCTTCGAGCGAGCACCGTCATTCATTGTGATCATGGCTGATCGTCCCCTATCAATAACCCGTGCCTGCCTTCTCCCCATATCCCTTGACTCCACTAGCCCCTAGAGCTCTATCTAACTCTCTCTTAAATCCATCCAGTGATTTGGCCTCCACTGCCGTCTGTGGCAGAGAATTCCATAATTCTGGACTCGCCCAACATCGGGAACATTTTTCCTGCATCTACTGTAGCTTCTCCTGTCCTTTTATAATTTTATATGTTTCTATAAGATAACCCCTCATCCTTCTAAACTCCAGTGAATACAAGCCTAGTCTTTACAATCTTTCCTCATATGACAGCCGCCATCCCAGGGATGAAATCGACGTATGGAAACATCCAAAAGTCTGGCAGTTATCTGGACTGGCATATTTCCCGGAAACTTTTAGCCAGATCTTCCTCCGATTTCCTTATCAATATCCACATAGTTGGAGTCAACTATGTAAGAATCTCCAACACTCCCCTCTTCGGTGCGGGAAATATTATAACGCAACCCTGAGACAGGTATTGCTTCCGTTCTTCTGAGCGAGATATATTATAACGCAACCCTGAACCAGGTGTTGCTCTCACAGGCATCTGACGGACACAGCATGTAAATGTCTCCTGAGCTAGGAGCACATTTCCTTTTTCCATTTTATTTATTTATTCATCCATTTATTTTTTCTTGATATATTTGTTTGTTTGTTTATTTATTTATTTATTTTACTTACTAGACAGGTCGCGCCTGCTAGTGACTCCGAGTCCTTGCTCCCTTCTGAAGCCTCAATGGAGTTTCTTAGGGGGAGGAAATAGAACGCAACCCTGAACCAGGTCTTGCCTCCTCAGGCCTCTGGCTGACTCCCTATCGGAGCTCCAATCTGTACAGGCATTGCCCGTCAGTTGCTCCGAACAGCCGCCTGCTCCAGCGGAGCCCCATTCTGCCACGGCAGCCGCTGTCCCGGTCGAGCCGGCAGCGCTATTGTTTAAAAACCGGCAGCTCCTGCTGAGCCTCCGCGGCATTTGCGCTATTTATAGCCTTCAGCTCCTTACAGAGCCTCCACAATGGTCGGTGTCCGGGCCGAGCCGGCAGTCGCTATTTATATCCCGCCAGCTCCTTCCGGAGCCTCCACGGCGGCAGCTGCACAGGCTGTGCCAGCTTCTCCGGGCCCGCTGCCCCTATTTTCGGAGCAGTGCCCCGTTCCTGAAAGGAAATTTTTCTCTTACCTGTCTCGCACCATGCGTCGACGTAGTTACTCACGTGACTTCGAAAAAAAATTGATGGTTCTTTCTGATGGTTCTTTCTGATTTGTCTCAGTTGGTGACGATTGATAGATAACCTGAGTCTTCTTGGAATTGATGGTAAGTCCAAGTTTTGGTATCAAAGCAAAAGATGATGCGTACAAATTAGCCAGAAAAAGCAGCATACCAGAGGACTGGGAGAAATTCAGAGACCAGCAGAGGAGGACAAAGGGCTTAATTAGGAAAGGGAAAATGGATTATGAAATAAAACTGGCAGGGAACATAAAAACTGACTGCAAAGGTTTTTATAGATATGTGAAGAGAAAGAGATTAGTTAAAATAAATGTAGGTCCCTTGCAGTCAGAAACAGGTGAATTGATCATGGGGAACAAGGATATGGCGGACCAATTGAATAACTACTTTGGTTCCATCTTCACTGAGGAAGACATAAATAATCTGCCGGAAATAGCAGGGGGCCGCGGGTCAAAGGAGATGGAGGAACTGAGTGAAATCCAGGTTAGTCGGGAAGTGGTGTTGGGTAAAGTGAATGGATTAAAGGCTGATAAATCACCAGGGCAAGATAGGCTGCATCCCAGAGTACTTAAGGAAGTAGCTCCAGAAATAGTGGATGCATTAGGGATAATTTTTCAAAACTCTTTAGATTCTGGAGTAGTTCCTGAGGATTGGAGGGTAGCAAACGTAACCCCACTTTTTAAGAAGGGAGGGAGAGAGAAAACGGGGAATTACAGACCAGTTAGTCTAACATCGGTAGTGGGGAAACTGCTAGTCAGTTATTAAAGATGGGATAGCAGCACATTTGGAAAGTGGTGAAATCATTGGACAAAGTCAGCATGGATTTACGAAAGGTAAATCGTGTCAGACGAATCTTATAGAATTTTTCGAGGATGTAACTAGTAGAGTGGATAGGGGAGAACCAGTGGATGTGTTGTATCTGGACTTTCAGCAGGCTTTCGACAAGGTCCCACATAAGAGATTAGTATACAAACTTAAAGCACACGGTATTGGGGGTTCAGTATTGATGTGGATAGAGAACTGGCTGGCAAACAGGAAGCAAAGAGTAGGAGTAAACGGGTCCTTTTCACAATGGCAGGCAGTGACTAGTGGGGTACCGCAAGGCTCAGTGCTGGGACCCCAACTATTTACAATTTATATTAATGAACTGGATGAGGGAATTGAAAGCAACATCTCCAAGTTTGCGGATGACACTAAGCTGGGGGGCAGTGTTAGCTGTGAGGAGGATGCTAGGAGACTGCAAGGTGACTTGGATAGGCTGGGTGAGTGGGCAAATGTTTGGCAGATGCAGTATAATGTGGATAAATGTGAGGTTATCCACTTTGGTGGCAAAAACAGGAAAGCAGACTATTATCGAGATGGTGGCCGATTAGGAAAAGGGGAGATGCAGCGAGACCTGGGTGTCATGGTACACCAGTCATTGAAAGTAGGTATGCAGGTGCAGCATGCAGTGAAGAAAGCGAATGGTATGTTAGCTTTCATAGCAAAAGGATTTGAGTATAGGAGCAGGGAGGTTCGACTGCAGTTGTACAGGGTCTTGGTGAGACCACACCTGGAGTATTGCGTACAGTTTTGGTCTCCAAATCTGAGGAAGGACATTATAGCAATAGAGGGAGTGCAGAGAAGGTTCACCAGACTGATTCCTGGGATGTCAGGACTTTCATATGAAGAAAGACTGGATAGATTTGGCTTATACTCGCTAGAATTTAGGAGATTGAGAGGGGATCTTAAAGAAAAGTACAACATTCTTATGGGGTTGGACAGGCTAGATGCAGGAAGATTGTTCCCGATGTTGGGGAAGTCCAGGACAAGGGGTCACAGCGTAAGGATAAGGGGGAAATCCTTTAAGACCGAGATGAGAAAAACGTTTTCACACAGAGAGTGGTGAATCTCTGGAACTCTCTGCCACAGAGGATAGTTGAGGCCAGTTCATTGGCTATATTTAAGAGGGAGTTAGATGTGGCCCTTGTGGCTAAAGGGATCAGGGGGTATGGAGAAAATGCAGGTACGGGATACTGAGTTGGATGATCAGCCATGATCATATTGAATGGCGGTGCAGGCTCGAAGGGCCGAATGGCCTACTCCTGCACCTATTTTCTATGTATCTATGTATCTATGTATGCACTGTTGAAGGCAGTCAGAATCTGTTGCAGATGATTGTCTGAGAGAGCTGCAACACAGTTGTCATCTGCGTATTGAAACTCGATGAGGGAGCTCATAGATGTCTTAGTTTTGGACTTAGGCAAGATTGAAACGTCTGCCATCTGTTCTGTGTACAATTTCAATTCCTGGGGGTAGGTCGTCCTGGATGATGTGGATGGTTCTCGCAATGAAGATGGTGAACAGTGTTCGGGCAATCACGCATCCCCGTTTGACTCCCGATCTGACTTGAAATGGCTCTCAATTGCAGTTGCTGGCCATGAATGTGGCAAGCATGTCATCGTGGAGGAGTCTCAGGATGCAAATGTACTTTTCAAGACATCCATAGATGGATAGGATGTTCCCTTGATACCGAGTCGAAGGCCTTAGTGAGGTCGATGAATGCCATGTACAAAGGTTGAAGTTGTTCACAACATTTTTCTTGTAGTTGACACATTGTGAAGATCATGTCAGCTGCTCCACGTGATGGTCTAAACCCGACTTGTGTCTCAGGAAGGGTCTTCTCGGCAAAAGGCTTGAGTCTGTTGTTCATGATGGGGAGAGGACTTTGCCTGCTGTTGCTAATAGGGTAATTCCACGATAGTTTGCACAGTCAGATCGATCGCCTTTCCTTTTGTAGTCTCTAAAGTCTCTTGTTACGTCTTCATTTATCCAGATCTTGATGAGAAGTTGATGCAGATGATAATGGAGCAGGTTTCCTTCAATTTTGTACACCTCGACTGGTATTCCATCGAGTCCAGCTGCCTTGTTGTTTTTCAAGGTTTTGATGGCTTCCTTGACTTCTTCAAGTGATGGTATTCTGCTTAGGCAGTCAACAACAGGCTACTTTGGAATGTTGTTGATCACATTCCAATCAAATGGGGCAGTTTGATTAAGATCTTCAAAGTGCTCCCACCATCTAGAATTGATGTCAGCATTGCTCTTCAGAATGGTTGACCCATCTTTGCTTTTGAGAGGGGCTTGACCATGAGTGGATGGACCAAAAATGACTTTGGTGGCATTGAAAAAGCCTCTAGTGTCGTTGGTGTCTGCACGTTGTTGGATTTCCTGAGCTTTCTCCCTCCACCATTGGTTTTTCAGGTTCCGGGTTCTCTTCTGGACTGCAACCTTGCTTTCCTGATAGCACTTCCTTTTGGTAGCTGACTGTTGGTCATTTTGTAAGGTGATGAACGCTTTTCTCTTTTCATCAATGAGTTGTTAGAGTTGTTTGTCATTATAGTCGAACCAATCCTGATGTTTTTTTTACTTAAACCCAATTGTTTCCTTGCAGGAGGCGATGATAGCATTCTTCAATAGATTCCAGTGTTCTTCGACATACGGTGGGATTTGTTGAGGCAGTTGTTCTTGAAGTTTTTGTTGAAACTTCTGTACATGTTTGATGTCTTGAAGGATGTCAACATTGAATTTCTTGATGGTGTTCTGGTTTTGATGTTTCCTTTTGGGCCAAATCTTCATTCTCATGGCGGACGAGATGAGACGATGGGCTGTCCAGCACTCAGTAACAGCTCGTTTCCAGTACATCTTGTTGGTCACGTGATCATATGATGATGTAGTCGATGAGGTGCCAGTGTTTGGAATGTGGATGCTGCCAGGATACTTTGTGCCTGTTTTTCTGGCGAAATAAGGTGTTTGTAATCACCAGGATTTCAAATCCTGATAGAATGTGTGTTTGTAAGAGGTACAGAAGATTGAAAATGCATACTTGCAGATTCAGGGACAGTTTCTTCCCAGCTGTTATCAGGCAACCGAACCATCGTCTCGTTAGATAAAGTGCAGTCTTGATCTCCCATCTACCTCATTGGAAAACTTTGAACTATCTTTAATTGGACTATCAAACTTCAAATTATATCTTGCACTAAATGTTGTACCCTTTATCCTCACACTGTGGACTACTTGATTGTATTCATGCATGGTCTTTTATTTGACTGGATAGCACATAAACCTAATCTTTTCACTGAACCTAGGTACACGTGACAATCAATTATCCTAAACTTGTACTCCTATTTCTTTTGCTCTCATGGACCATAGACTTCTATTCAGAATAAGCCCCCCTCCACCACTGTCAATATTGAATCCAATCCAGCAAGTCACCATAGATGCCATGCATATTGCATTATTGTATAATATTCTTCAATTTTAACATTTTGAAAAAAAATCAGAATTACATGTATAATTCATTGTTTGTGAAGTTTTAATCTTGCATCTCTTCCTCAGTGAACTCTCTAGTCCACTACAACATTGCTGCATTGACCTCTCAATTCAAGTAGCCCTTGCTTTCCCTCTCTCCATCCCCTCCCCTTCCCAGTTCTCACACCAGTCTTACTGTCTCCGACTACATTCTATCTCTGTCCTGCCTACTGTCCTGACATAAGTCTGAAGAAGGGTCTCGACCCGAAACATCGCCCATTCCTTCTCTCCAGAGATGCTGCCTGTCCCGCTGAGTTACTCCAGCATTTTGAACTCTCTTTTTCAGAGAGTTGTGAGTCTGTGGAATTCTCTGCCTCGGAGGCCGGTTCTCTGGATGCTTTCAAGAGAGAGCTAGATAGGGCTCTTAAAGATAGCGGAGTCAGGGGATATGGGGAGAAGGCAGGAACGGGGTAATGATTGCGGATGATCAACCATGATCACATTGAATGGCGGTGCTGGCCCGAAGGGCCGAATGGCCTACTCCTGCACCTATTGTCTAAGACATATGATGAGCAGTTGACAGTACTGGGCCTGTACTTGCTGGAGTTTAGAAGGATGAGGGGGGACCTTATTGAAACATACCAAATAGTGCAGGATTGAATAAGGTGGATGTGGAGAGGATGTTTCCACTAGTGCGACAGTCTAGGACCAGAGGTCATAGCCTCAGAATTGGAGGCTGGATGATGAATCTGTGGAATTCTTTGCTCAACCTCACCCTTAGCTCAGGCCCTCCAGTCATGGCAACATCCTGGTAAATGTTCACAGCAGCTTTGCTAGCTTTACATCTTTTTTTAACAAATTGACCAAAACTAAACACAATACACAAAATGGAGCCTCACCAATGTATTACGCAACTGTAACATGACCACCCAACATCGATACTCAGTACTCTGATTGATGAAGGCTAATATGCCGAAAGCCTTCTTGATTACCCTATCCTGCCTGTGACGCCACTTTCAAGGAATTATATACCTGCACTTTTGGACCCCTCTGCTCTATAACACTCCCCAGAGCCCTGCCATTCACTGCATGTCCTACCTGGTTTGACTTACCAAAATGCAACACCTTGTGCTTTTCTGTATTAAACTCCATTAACCATTCCTCAGCCCACCTACCCAACCATTCAAGATTTTGCTGCAATTTATGACAACCTATCTACAATACCACCCACATTAGCCTCATCTGCAAAATTACAAATCAGGCCTTGTACGTTCTCATCCAAATCATTGATGTCGATGACAAACAGCAATGGGCCCCGTATTGAACCCTGAGGCACATGCCTTCAGTCCGAAAAACAGCCTTCCACCATCACCCTCTGCTTCCCTATATGAAGCCAATTCTCTATCCAGTCAGCAAGCTCTTCTTGGATCACATGGAATATAACCTTCCAGAGGAGCCTACCATGCTGCTCGTCCCGATGTGCCTTGCGGCAGGTTATCCCGATTTTCCACGTGGCAGAAGGTCGTTACAAGGTGCCCTGGCCATATGTGACAGCAGGCCTAACTGCCAAAGCAGAACTGGGAACAAAGCCTCATCCACTTGCCCTCCCAATTTCCTATGACTAGATCAAGTGTTGCCCTCTTCCGTGTAAGCCTCTCTACATATTTTTGATACGTTTGACAAATTCTAAACCTTTTGGATTGTGAGATTCCCAGTCAATATTGGGAAGATAAAATTCCCAACTAAAACAACTTTATTAATCCTGCAGATGCCTACAATCTCCTGGCATATTTTCTCTTCTAATTCCTGTCGAATATTTGGGTGTGTGTAGTACACTCCCAACAAGGTGATCATCCCTTTCTTAGTTCTCAGCTCCACCCATATAGCCTCGCTGAACGAACCATCAGTAATATCATCTCTGGCCACTGCCGTGACATCCTACTTAATCAATAAAGCAACATCCCCTCCTCTTTTACCCGGACTTCTATCCTGAAGCCTCTGTACCCTACACATTAAGTTGCCAGTCCTGTTCCTCTCTTAATCAGGGTTCTGTAATGGCTACAACATCCCAGTCATGTGTACCTATCCACACCCCTAGTTAATCAGCCTTACCCAGCTGGCCTCTCGCATTAAAATAAGTGCAATTCAAACCAACAGTCCTTCCTCCCTCCCTGTTTTTCCTCTCCACTATACTTCTTTCATCACCATCCATACCCCCTTCCAGCATTTCATCTGCCTTGGTCCTGTATAGATTTGTTCACCCCCCTCCCTCCCCCACACCAATCTAGTGTAAATCCATCCATCCATGTTGCGCAAGTAAACCTGCCGGCCAGATATTGATTCCCTTCCAGTTAAGGTGCAACTCATCCATCCTGTACAGATCATCTTTGTTCCAGAAGAGAAGTCAATGGTCCAGACATTCAAATCCCTTCACCTACATCAACTCCTCAGCCAAACATTCATCTCCTCTATCTTCCTGTTCCTTCCCTTACTAGCACGTGGCACTGGAAGCTGTTCAGAGATCGCTACCCTGGAGGTCCTGCTTTTAAGCCTTTTTCCTAACTCCCGATTGCAGGACCTCATTCTTTTTCCTAACATGCACAACGACTTCCAGCTACTCA
Source organism: Malacoraja senta (assembly GCA_038087875.1). Taxonomy (NCBI): domain Eukaryota; kingdom Metazoa; phylum Chordata; class Chondrichthyes; order Rajiformes; family Rajidae; genus Malacoraja; species Malacoraja senta. The sequence continues at coordinate 39,777,723 of CM075985.1, read as the reverse complement.
CCCTCCCCCTTGAGAATGTCATGCGGTCATTCCGAGATGTCCTGGAGACTCGACCGTTGCCACAGAATCTCCTGTCTGCACTGCTAACTAAAGAGTTACCTGCCATTATGGCTGTGCCTGACATTATCCTTCCTTGCTGAGTCTCAGAGCCAGGCAAGGTTGAGCAACATTACAGCCCTGCCTGGTAATGCTGCTCAACCTTGATATGTCATTCCCCACAATAGCACACAAAAGGGTGCACCCATTTTGAAGGCGCTGTTAGAGTACTATGCTTACAGTACATATGCTGTTGTGCTGCTGCAAGTAAGAATTTCATTGTTTGAACATGACAATAAAACACTCTTGATGCGACAACCTCGCAATACCCCTTGTCCAACAAACTCTCATTCTCCAACTGCAGCTCTAGTTTCCTAATGCAGTCTTTAAGGACTTGACCTGGACACAATTCCCACAGGTGTAGTTATCAGAGACACCAGCAGTTTTCCTGACTTCCCACATCCTGCAGGAGGAGCATTGTACCAACTTGCCTTCCATCATCAATGCAGCTGAACCAATACAGAAAATTCACTGGAATTTAGAACGATGAGAGGGGATCTTATAGAAACATATAAAGTTCTTAAGGGATTGCACGGGCTAGATGCAGGAAAAATGTTTCCGATGTTGGGCCAGTCCAGAACCAGGGGTTACAGTTTAAGAATAAGTTTAAGAAAGAACTGCAGATGCTGGAAAATCGAAGGTAGACAAAAATGCTGGAGACACTCAGCGGGTGAGGCAGCATCTATGGAGCGAAGGAAATAGGCAACGTTTCGGTTCGAGACCCTTCTTCAGACATAAGAATAAGCGGTAGGCCATTTAGGACTGAGATGAGGAAAAACATTTTCACCTTTAGACTTGTGAATCTGTAGAATTTTCTGCCAGATAAGGCAGTGGAGGCCAATTCACTGGATGTATGCAAGAGAGTGTTGGATATAGCTCTTGGGGCTAATGGAATCAAGGGAAATGGGGAGAAAGCAGGTACGGGTACCGATTCTGGATGATCAGCCATGATCACGTTGAATGGCAGTGCTGGCTCGAATGGCCTACTCCTACACCTGTTTTCCGTGTTTTCATGAAATAAAAAAAATAACGAGACTCGCACACAAGAGCAGACTTACCTTATCCTCGTATCTGACTCTGCTAGCCTCCTTGCCTCAGCCTCCACTCCAAAGGTGCTTGAGCCAAAGACTTGCACCTGACCACAACTCTGCACTTCACCCCAACACGGCCACACTGCTGCACCTTGCCCTGGTTTTATTAGCTACTTAGTTGGCCAATTTAGATGCTCAAACCAATCATCAGTTTTGCTGCTCCAAGCTCCTGAATTTGGAGGTTTAGTTTTGTTTGCTATTTAATTTAGTTTAGTTTAGAGATACAGCGCAGATACAGGCCGTTCGGCCCACCGGGTCTGCACTAACCAGCGATCTCCGCACATTAACACTATCCTACACACATTAGGGACAATTTACACATCTACCAAGCCAATTAACCTACAAGCCTGTATGTCTTTGGAGTGTGGGAGGAAACTGTAGATCTTGGAGAAAACACACGCAGTCACGGGGAGAACACACGTACTCCGTACAGACAGCATCCTTAGTTGGGATCGAACCTGGGTCTCTGGCACGGGAAGCGCTGTAAGACAGCAGCCCTACCGCTGCGCCACCGTGCAGCCCCTGAGGTGTGTGTTTTCAAACCTGTATCTCCCGCCTAATAGGAGAGGGGAAATGTGGGAGTGACCGGGTTGAGACTGGTCCTTGATTATACTGATGGCCTTGCTGATGCAGTGTGAACTATTGATGGAGTCAATGGAAGGGAGGTTGGGATAGTCTGGGCTCCATCCGCAACTCTGCAATTTCTTGTGGTCTTGGTTGGAGCTCTTCCCAAATCAGGCTGTGATGCATCCCGATAAGTTGTTTTCTTCAGCGCATCTGTAGAAGTTGCTAAGGGTCGTTGGAGAACCATCTTAAACCTTCAAAAGGAAGAAGTGGCGTTGGTGTGCCTTCTTGGCTGTGGCTTTGTAGTGGCGGGTCCGGACAAATTACTGGTGACATATATTCCTGAGAATTTGAAGCTTTTGACCATCTCAACTTTAGCGACATCAATATAGACTGGGGTGTGCATACTGCTTTGTTTCCTGAAGTTGATCACTGTCTTCTTTGACTTGCTGACATTGAAGGAGAGGCATTTGTCTTGGTAGTAAGTTACTAGGTACTCAATCTCCTCTCTGTACTCCATCTTATCATTATTCAAAGTCCAGTCCATTATTGTGGTATCATTTGCAAATTTGTGGGTTGAGTTGGTTTGGTTTCTGGCTCAAAGTTGTGCGTATGAGTATAGTAGTGTGCTGAGATAGCATTCTTGTGGAGTACTATTGTTGAGAATGATTGTGGAGGATGATTTGTCACCTATCTTCACTGATTGTGGTCTATGGGTCTGGAAGTCACAAATCCAGTCACAGAAGGGGGTGCTAACTCAAAGTTCCACGCGTTTGGAGATGAACTTGGTTGGGATGATGGTACTGAAAGCAGAGTTATAATTGAGTAATAACCATATGATGTCCTACTTATCCAGGTGTTCCAGGGAAAAGTGTAGGGCCAGAAAGATGGCATCAGCTGTGGATCCATTGTGGTGGTAAGTGAACTGAAAAGGATATTTGGTAGGCTGGAGTTAATGTGTGCCAGCCTCTCAAAGCACTTCATGATCGTGGAAGTCAAGGCCACTAGACGGTTGTCATCAAGGCATGATGTTACTTTACTTTGGCACTGGAATGGTAGTGGACTTCTTGAAGCAGGTGGGTACCTCAGAACAGAGTAGGGAGAGGTTAACGATGTCCGTGAATACATACATAGATACATAGACAATAGGCGCAGGAGTAGGCCATTCGGCCCTTCGAGTCAGCACCATCATTCAAGGTTTTCAAGGTCAGTTTATTGTCACATGTACCAATTAAGGTACAGTGTAATTCGTATTACCATACAGCCACTAAAATATAGCAACAAGACACACAACTACATAAAAGTTAACAGAAACAATCCACCTCAGCGGATTCCCTTTGTTCCTCCACTGTGATGGAAGGTTATAGTTTAATCTTCTTCCTCTTTATTCTCCCACGGTTGGGGCAGTCGAACCATCCACAGTCAGGGTGATCGAAGCTCCCGCAGCCGGCGGTCGAATCCCCCGCGTTGGGGCGGTCGAAGCTCCTGTGTCGGGGCGGTCGATGCTCCTGCGTCGGGGCAGTCGAAGCTCCTGTGGTTTTGAGCTCCTAAAGTCGATCTCTGATGAGAGACCTTGCGCTCCACGATGTTATGTCTGCAGGCTCCCGCGGTGGAGCTATCGAATTCGATCTCCAGCAAAGGCCGGCAACTCCTCGATGTTAGGTCGCCGTGTGGATGGAGATACGATATGGAAAAAAGGGACAGACAGACTGTAGGCGAGGTAGCCATTGCTGGCGCCACCTGGTAGTTAAAATTGCATTCATTTCAAATTAAATTTGATCATGGCTGATCATCCACAATCAGTATCCCCTTCCCGCCTTCTCCCCATATCCCTTGGTTCCGCTATCCCTTAGAGCTCTATCTAAAGGGCCTGTCCCACTTAGGTGATTTTTTAGGCGACTGTCATAGTCGTAGCAGGTCAGCGAAAAACCGGCGACTGGACCCTCCTACGACAATGTCTACGACAAGCTACAACAGCTTAAAACCTATTCGACCAAGCAACGGCAAGCTACGGACAACCCGTTATTCCCTACTCTTTGTTTCCTCTCTGCCAACCAATTCTCTATCCATGTCAATAGCCTACCATGTGCTCTCATTTTGCCCACCAATCTCCTGTGTGAGACCTTATCAAAGGCTTTCTTGATACCACCGATGTCGGGCTAACTGGTCTATAATTCCCTGCTGTCTCTCTCCCTCCTTTCTTTAAAAGTGGGATAACATTAGCTACCCTCCAATCCACAAACTGATCCAGAATCTATAGAACATTGGAAAATGATCATCAATGCATTCAAGATTTCTAGAGCCACCTTCTTGAGTACACTGGGATGCAGACCATCAGGCCCTTGGCATTTATCAGCCTTCAGTCCCATCAGTCTACCCAACAACATTTCTGGACTAGTGTGAATTTCCTTCAGTTCCTCCGTCACCCTAGGTCCTCTGTCCCTTAGTACATCTGGGAGATTGCTTGTGTCTTCCTTAGTGAAGACAGTGATAAAGCTGAATTATGTTAAAAATATAAGAAAAGCTTACAGCTTATATTTAGTCTCAAATCAGGCTTTTCTCCAGTAGAATAATACAGAAAGGCAAGTTAAGTTGCCTCAGGTTTTGGGGTATTGAGATAATAAATACCATAACATTGTCTCCCAAGTGAGGAAGTGACAGAGAAAGAAACAGCTAGTCACATCTTTGAAGTAAGATGCCATAAAACAAATGGCCAATGTTTATGGGGGAGGAGGTGATGAGAGAGGAACCAGGGAAGTGGAAAGATAAGATGCCATGAACCAAATGGCCTATGTTTATGAGGAACCAAGTGACAGAGAGGAAGCAGCGAAAGAGCTAGGGTGATCTCTTTTAAGATAAAATGACCTAAAACAAATGGCCAATGTTTTTAGTATATCTTGTACCATGTAAACAAAAGGCCTTTGATGTGATGGATTCTGTGGAAACCTTTTCCTGTATCTCTGCCCATGACTAATGTCTGTGGAATGTGCTAAGGGGACAAAAAAAAACTATTTAAGACAATGTAATTCTGTTGTTCAGAGAAGGGGACCGAGGGCAGTCGAGTGTCTACATTGGTCACTTAGCTGGAATTCTCGCTCCCTTCCATCGGCCGATGTTAAGTAAAGTTTTGAACTGGTCTACCAAACAGTTTGTGTGGTGTCTGTTTATTAAGAAGCGAACCTGTTTAGTTGTTATAAAAGTAACTTTTTCATTGGCGTAGTTATGCAGGCCTCGCTGGGACCACATCAACGGCTGACTGTGCAAGAGGTTGCAGAGGTTGCTGGGATTGGAAGGGAGATAACTGAGCTCTATCGGCCCCCTTGTAAGACCGACTCCCTAGAAACTCCCGGGAACGTCTGTGATCCTTCATCAGAGGTTGATCCAGGTTCCCAGCCGAGGTTCTTAGAAACAGACCAAGGTAAGACCAGTTGGGCTTTATAGGGTTTTTTTTTTAAGAAGAGATTGTGTATGTATTTTTAAGACAGAATTGTGCATGTATTTTTAAGATGGGCTTGTGTATATTGTTAAGAAGGACGTGAGTGGTTTCTCTTTCTCTCTCTCTCTGTCTATCTCTCTTTGTTTTCTTTTTTTTCTTCTCTCTCTCTCTCTCTACTAAGGGCTCATCGGCCTCGTTGAGATATCCGTGATTTGTCGGGTTGAGATACGGGGGTTGAGGTGTGCGTCTGGCTTATTGAGACATCCGAAGAGTTGTCGGATTGCGAAATAAGTGGCGTTGTATATTAAAGAGTAAGAAGTCTGCCAGGTTGAGAAACGGGGGTCTCGGTTAGCGGGTCTGCTTCGTTGAGACACATGGGGCTTATTTTAGGTCTGCCAGGTTGAGAAATGGGGGTCTCGGTTAGCGAGTCGGCCTCGTTGAGACACTTGAGTCGTATATCAAAGAGGTAAAAAAAATATTTTTAAAAAAGTCAGCCAAATTGAGAAACTGGGGTCTCGAGTAGCGAGACGGCCTGGTTGATATATTTGGAACGATTCGGAATTAAGAAGTCTGCTTTCTCTTTCTCTTTCTCTCTATCTATCTATGGGGAATGCTCTGGATAACAGTGAGGGGGGAACCCCCGTCCAACATATGTGTTATTTGAATCCTAAGTATAATAAGAAATTTAGAATGTTAAGTTACAAGTTGACCAAACGGTTGGGGGATGAAGCCTGGCCAGTAGGGGGCACATGGAATGTCGAGACAATTAAAAAAGCAGAGATGTTGATATGGGAAAGGAAGGCAGGAAAGAAATGGAAGAAGGGAATTAAAACGTGGAAAGCAGAAGCAGAGAAGAAGCATGAGGAGAGTAGAGATCGAAGTTGGATGGATACTGCATGTAAACAAGGGATAGAGTTACGAAATAAGGATGGCACTATGAAAGGATGGAAAGTATTGCAACTAGAATGCCAGTGGGCGGAGGAACAAGAGAAAATAATTAAGAGACAGGCAGGAGGTGAGAAACAGGTGATGGTTAGTAAAAATAACCTCAGTACTGGTAAATCCTCTGGAGGAGACTTCATGTGTGGCACGACGACCCTGTTTGGTAGTGAAGATGAGGAGTTAGATAATCTTGGGAGACGTCCACCTCCCTACGTCCTACCAGTAGCAATGGCATCCTTACCTGTGGCAGCTCCGTCAGAAATATCCCTATACCTTAAAGTTCTGACCTTACAAAGCTCCCCAGGATTGGGAGCACGGGAATGCCTTTCTGTGCGTTATTTGCTTAAGGCATTGATGATACCAGAACAGCTGACCATTATTAAATGTGCTGCACACACTGGTGCTGGGGACCCTATAACAAAAGGCAATGCATTTGCCGATAGTGTAGCCAAACAAGCAGCCTATGCATACAAATGCTTAGTGACAGCAGGTAAACAGATGCTAGCAAATAGAACGGTCCTGCCAAACATGAGGGAAGTATGTACATTACAGAGGGACGCCTCTGATAATCCAAAACAACTATGGAAACAAGAGGGCTGTGCCATTGATTCGGCTCACCCCGCTTGGACAAGTTGGTGTATCTGATGCATTTTTACCTGTTTTACTAACATATATTCACTCACTTACCCATGCTGGTAAGGAGGGAATGATAAGGATGACAAAGGAAACGTGGTGGCACCTAAAAATCCGGCAAGAGGCACTGAAGCAGGCCTCTGAATGTAAAATTTGCCAACGAAATAATCCAGGCAAACCAATTAGGATACCCTCAGGGGTGACACCAATGCCATCACGACCGTTTGAATGCATACAGATTGATTTTATTGAAATGCCAAGGGCCCAGTGTTATAAATATTGCTTAGTTATTTTAGATTTATTTAGCAGGTGGATTGAAGCTCTACCAACCACTAATGATACTGCTGAGACTACAGTAACATTGGTGTTAAGGGAAGTTATTCCCAGGTTTGGCCTACCTACTGTCATAAGCTCGGACAATGGTCCCCATTTTATTGCCACTATTAATAAGGAAATATGTACACATTTTTATATCCGACAGCAATTTCACTGTGTACATCACCCACAGGCATCTGGGATGGTGGAAAGAGCCTATGGGGCATTGCAAAACAAAATTACCCCGGGGGAATCCTTTTTCTGACAAGCAACTATGTTATAGAAAAATTGTGGATGAAGACAAATTCGGTGGAGAAATGAGGGTAGGATAGGGAGACTGAAAAGTCACGGGGAGTCTGACTAATCATGATCTGGATCAAAGTCCAATTAGGGTTAGGTAACCAGGATTCTGGTAAACAGAAGTCTTGTCAGAAAAAGGGAAAGTAAATTACAAAGAGACGTCTTTGAAGATGAAATATTATATACTGCTGGTAAAACAATTTTTTTGTGTGTATGTACTGCTTGTAAAACAATGTTTTTTGTATGTGGAATGTGTGAAATTTGAAGCAATGAGCAAAGGTGTGAGTCCCTTTAAGAACAGTTTGTCCTTTAAAATGCAAATGAACAGGCAGGTTATGGTGTGTTCCTTTAAGACACTGCCATGAATGGGGGGTGGAGCTATACTCAAATGATAAAATGTGTTGGTTGTTATAAATCTTTTGAGCTGAGTTCAAAAAGAGACTCATCCCAATTAAAGTGTTAAATGAGATTGGAAATGTCAAAATTACAGAGAAAAAGAAAATGTATTATTGATTACTGATTCTGAGTGAGTTCTTTTGGGAAAGATTGTTTTGATGTGATAACAGAGGTTGTCCTTTAAAATGCAAATGAAGCAAGATTACGGTCTGCAGACGAACAAAGGTGTTGAAGCATGTGCTGTGTAAGGGAAATGAATGTACATGTAAAATTGTCTTATGGCTTACAAAAGGGGGTTTGAGGGATCTCATAATGAGGGATAAAAGGTGAGAAGATAAGTAGATTGGGGAAGAGAACATATTTGGAGAATTTAATATTTAGGTGGGGAGAGCCTCTTCAGATATAATCGGATTAAAGAATAAGTTCACAGAGAAGTGTTTAAGAAGGAACTGCAGATGCTGGAAAATCAAAGGTAGACAAAAGTGCTGGAGAAACTCATGGGATGAGGCAGCATCTATGGAGCGAAGGAAATAGGCATCATTTTGGGCCGAAGCCCTTCTTCAGAGTAGATTGGGGTCATTCAACTGCAGCTAGAGAAACAGGATTGACAACTTTTTTATTGATACAGGAAAGGCTGCTGTGCCCACCCCCTGGAGAGTGGGGGGAAGCCACCCACAGGCCCTGGTCAGTTAACTAATTATGTATGGACAGCAATTAACCCAGGTCTTGCCAGATCTGCATTCCCAGGTTAGAGGAGCTGTGCTGAAAACCAGTGAGCACAGGGACGAGCCCAAAAAGGCTACAAAATGACTATGTGGTGGGACAAGAAGAAATTGAGATTGTGTTGAAAGGAACAACCAAGTGCTATCAACAACATAAACTGCTGTGAAGATTGAAGATCATCGTCGTTGGATACATTTGATTGACTGTGAACGGTTTGTGGAGATATTGACCCTCCTTTTATTCTGGGGTGGCCCACATGGACTGGACTTTCTTCAGAATGGCAAACTTGCGGACTAACCCACATTTAAAGGATGGTACACACCTCCTTTTAAACAAGATTGGAGTCAAACATGACAAGTGCAGCAAAGATACCCTGACTACAGACAGTGAGATAATTTGCCTGATGAGATGCTTATGGTCTTTCGTATGTACTCGGCAAGGACTGTAGTTATTATCAAGATTTTGATAAAAGGATGGAATGATAAAGCTGAATTATGTTAAAAATATAAGAAAAGCTTACAGCTTATATTTAGTCTCAAATCAGGCTTTTCTCCAGTAGAATAATACAGAAAGGCAAGTTAAGTTGCCTCAGGTTTTGGGGTATTGAGATAATAAATACCATAACATTGTCTCCCAAGTGAGGAAGTGACAGAGAAAGAAACAGCTAGTCACATCTTTGAAGTAAGATGCCATAAAACAAATGGCCAATGTTTATGGGGGAGGAGGTGATGAGAGAGGAACCAGGGAAGTGGAAAGATAAGGTGCCATGAACCAAATGGCCTATGTTTATGAGGGACCAAGTGACAGAGAGGAAGCAGCGAAAGAGCTAGGGTGATCTCTTTTAAGATAAAATGACCTAAAACAAATGGCCAATGTTTTTAGTATATCTTGTACCATGTAAACAAAAGGCCTTTGATGTGATGGATTCTGTGGAAACCTTTTCCTGTATCTCTGCCCATGACTAATGTCTGTGGAATGTGCTAAGGGGACAAAAAAAAACTATTTAAGACAATGTAATTCTGTTGTTCAGAGAAGGGGACCGAGGACAGTCGAGTGTCTACATTGGTCACTTAGCTGGAATTCTCGCTCCCTTCCATCGGCCGATGTTAAGTAAAGTTTTGAACTTGTCTACCAAACAGTTTGTGTGGTGTCTGTTTATTAAGAGCGAACTTGTTTAGTTGTTATAAAAGTAACTTTTTCAACAGAACCAAAGTACCTGTTCAACCCGTCTTCCATTTCCTTGTTCCCCATAATAACTGCACCTGTTTCTGTCTTCTGACTCACATTTGTCTTAACTATTTTTTTCCTCTTCAAGAACCTAAAGAAGCTTTTACTATCCTCCTTTATATTCTTGGCTAGCTTACCTTCGTACTTCATCTTTTCTCCCCATATTGCCTTTTTAGTTATCTTCTGTTGTTCTTTAAAAGTTTTCCAATCCTCTAGCTTCCCGCTCATCTTTGCTATGTTATATGTCTTCCGTTTTATTTTTATACTGTCCTTGTCAGCCACTCCCCTTAGAATCTTTCTTCTGCTTTGGAATGAAATGATCCTGCATCTTCTGGATTATACCCAGAAATACCTAACATTACTGTTCCACCATCATCCCTGCTAGGGTCCCTTTCCAGTCAACTTTGGCCAGCTCCTCCCTCATGCCTCCCTAGTCCCCTATGTTCAACTGCAATACTGGCACTTCCGATTTTACCTTCCCCCTCTCAAATTGCAGATCAAAACTTATCATATTATGATCACTACCTCCTAATGGTTCCTTTACCTTGAGTTCCCTTATCGGGAGTTCCTTTACATCGGGAGCCTGGGATCTCTCGCCGAGATCGCCAGGGGTGGAGCTCCATCCAGCGCGGCCTGTCGGCTTTCAGTAAGGAAGCGGCCGTTCCAGGTTTCCCATGCTGCTGTGAGGATTCTCCCGACACCGGAGCATTATCATCCGGCGAGAAGGGCCTGGAACATCGGGCCTCCGTAAAGGCGACTGCGGAGGCCAAAATAGGCCCGACTATGGGTGGACATGGGGATGGGGACTGGACATTGTGCCTTCCCTCATAATGGGAACCATTGTGGGAGGATGTTTTTTATGTTTAAATTTCTTTATTATTGTTATGTCTGTATTATTTTTTTCATGTGCTGCATTGGCAATAAGCATTTCACTACACCAATTGGTGTATGTGACTAATAAAGAACCTTTGAACCTTATCAAATCCAGTTCAATTCACAACACTAAATCCAGAATTGCCTTCTCCCTGGTAGGCTCCCTGGCATGCTGCTCCAAGAATCCATCTTAGAGGCACTCTACGAACGTCCTTTCTTGGGATCCAGTACCAACTTGATTTTCCCATCTACCTGCATGTTGAAATCCCCCATAACAACTGTGGATTACCTTTGTTACATGCCAATTTTAACTCCATAATGCAACTTGCACCCTATCTCCAGGCTACTGTTTGGGGGCCAGTAAATAACTCCCATTAGGATCTTTTTACCCTTACAATTTCTCAGTTCTATCCACAATGACTCTACATCTTCTGATTCTATGTCAACCCTTGCAAGGAACCACCTCCTCTTCCCACCTGTCTGTCTTTTCGATAGGACATATACCTCTGAATATTCAGTTCCCAACCTGATCCTCTTGCAGCCATGACTCTAATTCCCACAACATCATAATTACCAATTTCTAACTGAGGCTCAAGCTCATCTACTTTATTTCTTATACTTTGCGCATTCATATATAACACTTTTAATTCGGTATTCACCTCCCCTTCTCACACCGGTGCCTATTTCACCTGACCTTAGTTTCTTATCCCTTCTTGAACTTTCCGTCCCCTTATTCGGGTGTCTTTCGTAACTTTTCCTGTACTCTCTTCCCCTTTAACTCCATCATTATACTCTCAATTTGTCAACCCCTCCCCGCGCTATTTAGTTTAAGCCCTCATGTAGCACTAGCAAACCTGCATGCCAGAATATTGGTCCCCCTCCAGTTAAGGTGTAACCCGTCACTTTTGTACAGGTCACCACTACCCCAGAAGAGATCCCAGTGGTCTATCAATCTAAATCCCTGAACCCTGAACCCTGCCCCTCAGCCACACATTCAGATCCCCTATCTCCCTGTTCCTGCCCTCACCAGCAGGAGGTACTGGAAGCAATCCAGACATAACCACCCTAGATGCACTGCTTTTCAGCCATCTTCATACAGAGCCCTCCATAATGTTTGGGACAAAGACCCATCATTTATTTATTTGCCTCTGTACTCCACAATTTGAGATTTGTAGTTGAAAAAAATCACATGTGGTTAAAGTGCACATTGTCAGATTTTAATAAAGGCTGTTTTTATACATTTTGCTTTCACCATGTGGAAATTATAGCAGTGTTTATACATAGTCGTCTTCCCCCCCAATTTCAGGGCACCATAATGTTTGGGACACAGCAATGTCATGTAAATGAAGTAGTCATGTTTAGTATTTTGGTGTATGGCAATGGCTGCTTGAAGTCTGCGATTCATGGACATCACCAGTTGCTGGGTGTCTTCTCTGGTGATGCTCTGCCGGGCCTGTATTGCAGCCATCTTTAGCTTATGCTTGTTTTGGGGGCTAGTCCCCCTCAGATTTATCTTCACCATATAAAAGGCATGCTCAATTGTGTTCAGATCGGATGTTTGACTTGGCCAATCAAGAATTTATCATTATTTAGCTTTGAAAAACTCCATTGTTTCTTTAACAATCATTGTTAGGGATCATTGCCTTGCTGCGGAATGAACTGCCGGCCAATGAGTTTTGAGGCATTTGTTTGAACTTGTGCAGATTGGATGTGTCTATACACTTCAGAATTCATTATGCACCATCAGCAGTTGTATCATCAATGAAGATAAGTGAGCCAGTACCTTCAGCAGCCATACATGTCCAGGCCATATCACCCACAAAACCTTGTTTCACAGATGAGCTGGTATGTTTTGGATCTTGGGCAGTTCCTTCTTTCCTCCATACTTTGCTCTTGCCATCACTCTGATATAAGTTAATCTTCATCTCATCTGTCCACAAGAACTTTTTCCAGAACTGTGGTAGCTCTTTAAAGTACTTCTTGGCAAACTGTATTCTGATTATCCTATTATTGCGGCTCACCAGTGGTTTGCATCATGCAGTGTAGCCTTTGTATTTCTGGTCATGAAGTCTTCTGCGGACAGTGGTCATTGACAAATCCACACCTGACTCTTGAAGAGTGTTTCTGATGTTGGACAGGTGTTTGGGGATTTTACTTTATTGTAGAGAGAATTCTTCTGTTATCAGCTGTGGAGGTCTTCCTTGGCCTGCCAGTCCCATTGCGATTACTAACCAGTGCTCTCTTTCTTCTTAATGATGTTCCAAACAGTTGGTTTTGGTAAGGCTAAGGTTTAGCTGATTTCTCCAACAGTTTTATTCTTGTTTCTCAGTCTCATCATGCCTTCTTTGACTTTCATTTCAGGGCTCGCTCTGGGGGGAGTGACCTGTTGGGGTGCGTCCTGGTTGAAATGAAGTGCCTTAGTGAGTAAAGTGCTAGTCTTTGGCTCAAAAGTGCCTTGGTGAGTAAAGTGTGAGTCTTTGGCTGAAGAGTCTTCGGGAGGAGGCTTATTCTGTTGGGTGTTTACTTATTCTGTTGGGTGTTTACTTTAAATATTTAAGCGTCTTGGCAGGGACGCTAGTGCAGTGCGTACGCTGCAGGGCCAGATTTAGATGAAGAGAGGCCCTAGGCTATTCCACTTGTGAGGCCCCTCCCAATCCCCCACCCGCATGACGAGAGGAAGATGGAAGAGTCCACCAGATTAACACCGATGTGCCGCCGAGCATGGCCAATGAGATAAGGGCTGGAAAGCTGCGCTTTTTATTAATTGCCAGTGCTAGTGTCGAGTTATCTGCTTAAAACATTATTATTCTGAAATGGAGGGCAAGGAAAATTACTGAAGTGTTGTTTAGAGACTACAGTGCATTGTGACAGCATATGTAAGAAAGGCCTATGACAGTGTCAAAAATATTATACACCAGGCCCGTACGAAGCTTTTCAAAAAGGGGGGTGGCATGGCAGGATTATAAAAATTGTATGTGAAGTAAGTGCACACAGCACATATCACAAGCAGAAAGTTCAAAGACCCTTGCCGCCGGGGTTTTAGATCTGCATTCTGAGCCTTATTTTGGAGCATTTTTGCACCACATTTATGACCAATATTTCAGAAATAATTTTGGGTTGAGTCAAGAGTAATGAGTGATTAGAATGGGATGATTTGGGTCATTGTTGTATACATTTTTTTAAATCAAGAATTGAAGCTGTCCTTGTTTTAATAATCAAGTTGTACTGAAAATGTTATGTAAAATGTTATAAAGGAGCACACAAACACTGCAAATAAAATACTGTAAGTTTTTGCAGTAAATAAAACATTTTTTTAGAAAATGTTTCGTGTGTTGATTTGATTGCCTGTTACTGTTCGACTGTGTTAGTGTGTGCACATTAAAAATATGATACAAATGAAAGTCGCAAACTATGCAATTCATATTTTCAGTATTGTTATCAAGGAAAAGAAACCAGTTCCAATTGTTTGATATTATTCATATGGAGGAGAAAATATAATTGCTCTAAAACCTACCTTAATTTTGCAATCTCACTAAAGATAATCCCCCTTTCCCTCTCCCCCTCCTCCTTCCCTCCACCTCTCTCCCTCCCCATCTCTCACCCCCCTTCCCCTCTCTCTCTCTCCCCCCTCCCCTCCCTCTCTCAACCCCCCCTTTCCCCCCTCTCTCTCAACCCCCCCTCCCTCTCTCAACCCACCCTTTCCCTCACATCCCCCTCTCTCCCCCTCCCTCCCTCTCACGTCCCCCCTCACTCTCCCCTGTCTCAACCCCCCCTTTCCCCCTCTCACATCCCCCCCTCTCTCTCCCTCCCTCCGTCCGTCTCCCACGCAGTGAGGCTCCGACTCCGCGCCGCTGACACCGCAGCCCCCACCCCCCCCCCCCCGGCCCGGAGAAACGGTCCCTCCCGCAATGCAATAGTCCACTACTTACCTGGAGTAGACACGAGGCATCGAGGTGAATGTGTGGAGTGCAAATGGAGATCTGAACCCACCCGGGCCCACTGCGCACGCGCGGAGAGTCAGCGTTATTTAGCATCACTACTACGTCACCGGCTTCCCCCAACTGCGTATGGCCGCAATTCTTTCCCCCAAAACCTCCAGCGGGCCGGAACCAGAATTTCGGGTAATTTCCGTCAAAGTGGAAACGCTGATAGCGCTCCAATTTCTTTTTCTCGAGATTTTTTTTACTCTGGGGAAAAAAATACCTTGGCCGGAGGCCCCCTAGATTTTGAGGCCCTAGGCTTCCGCCTATGTATCCGGCCCTGGTATGCTGCAGGATGTGGTATGCTGCAGGAAGATGATTTGTCATGGTCTTTTCTTGCCTCCAGCTCTTTCTCCCCTCTTTTCAGCCTGAAGAACGGTCACAACCTGAAACATTACTTATCTCTTTTCTCCAGGGGTGGTGCCTGACCCACAGCATTACTCCACCACTTTGTCTATTTTTTGTCAGAGTGCTTGTACTGCGAGTCACAGACAGTAGTTTATTTCGGCAGCTGTCTATGTAATTCTAAATTCAATCATTTTTATTTTTAATGTTTAAACATTTTACAATATTTATATTTAATTTTAAAAATGCAGATTAAATTACAACATCCTTATCACAATGCACCAGTCCTTGCAGCACTCACTAGTTCCTGATGTCTTCCAGAGTCAGTGGAGTGTGTTTGCACTCTCTCTGAAGACACCAGGCATTCACACATCCTCAGAAGAGGGTCAAGTGGTCAGCTCAGGCAAAAGCTTGGATGGGCTACTGCCCAGACTAGTGAAAGGCCACCTTGGCTTGGCCCACGTGCAGACTGATGAGAAGTTGCTCAAACCGACTCGGTCAAGAGTCAAGTGTGTTTTGGTATCTGTCCCAAACAGAAATGAAATTCATACTAGCAGTAACATAACAGAATGTGGAAACTAATCTGTAAACAATATAATAAATCAAAAAGTCCTTTCTGGGATTCCTCCAGACAGTCTCTCACTCAATATGTACATGGAACAAGGATTCCTCCAGGCTAGTTTGAAGGCTCTTCCTTGTATTAACACTCGAATAATGCACTGAAATGCAAATTAATCCAGTCAGTTTCTAACGTGAGGGAAATACAATGGACACAGCAACAACGACATCCATCTACTGTGCACATTTAATGCTGACACAAAGTCCCACAGCACATTACAGGAGTGCAAACAAACACAGCCTGACATTGTGTCAATGAAGAAAGAGACCAGCACAGGATGTGCAGTCTGTGATGATGGGACAGTACTACTCCCTGAATCTTCCCCACAAGGATGGGACAAGGTCCCAGGTGAGAGATTCTCCTTTGCCCACTCCTGCTGCTGTCAGCCAAAAGCTCAGCAATAGGTTCCAGCAGCTGTGACATCACCAGGCTTGGAGAGCAGTCAATCCCATTGCAGAATTATTACCCACGGCAAGCCAGGAGTGGGATTTTATTATCTGAACTTTACGTAATTTTAGAAAGTGCTAAATGTTTAACTCGGATTAAAGTTCACATAGTATTCAAAGAAAGTGATAAATAAGTACAAACATTTTGTTGTGGTCCAGATTGTTGAACAATTCATCTCTAAAGACCTTTGAAAGTGCAGCCATGTGAATAGCTCCATGGGTACACACTCTGAATGCCCACCCTTTTGTGGAAGCCTCCAGTGAAAGGTAAATCTGGCATAAATAAAGATAAAGGTAAGTCTGGCATAAATAAAGGTTATAGCTTGCTGTTTTCGATTGAAGGAAAAGTAATATTGCATCTGAGTATAGAACATGAATACTTTCTCAGAGGAAGTGGGGGTTATTACTTGAAATTGGAGAGTACTATGTTCATACTGTTGGGCAAGCACAGAATGAGACAAGGAGTGGTGGCAATAATCAAAGCGCTGGAGAAACTCAGCGGGTCAGGCAGCATCTGTGGAGGGAAATGAATAGACGTTTCAGGTTGAGAACCTTCTTCAGACTGGAGTGGAGGAAGCAAGCTAGGAGAGGGGGGAGTGGGGCAAAATCTGGCAAGTGGCTAGTCAAAGTCAAAGTATCCTTTATTGTCATTCAGACCTTTCGATCTGAACGAAATTTCGTGCCTGCAGTCATACATATAATAAAAATAACAAAAACACACAATAAACACAAATTTAACATCCACCACAGTGAGTTCACCAGGCATCTCCTCACTGTGATGGAAGGCAAAAGTCTTAAAGTCTTTGTCTCTTCCCTCCTTGTTCTCCCTCTGCGCTGAGGCGATCCAGGCCTCCGATGTTGTGACCCCGCCGGGTGATGGTAAGCAAGTCAGTCCCGCGGCTGAACCCAGCTCCGCGAACGGGCTGATTCAAACTCCGCGGCCCGGGGTGGTAAAAACCTAGTGGATACAGGTGAGGGGGCGATTGGCAGATGGATGGACATAGTAACAGGCAAGAGGTGAAAGGGAAGAAAAATGGAGGAGTTCACAACAAGATCAGATGGGAAGTGGGCTAAGGAATGGCACTTTGGTATTTCAAACAGGGCAGGACTTAGTAAATAGTTGAGCACTGGAAGTGTTGCTGGACAGAGATCTGGAGTACAGATGCTTGTTTGCTATAGCTGCCAATGAAGGTGGACAGAGTGATGATGACATTTGTTGCACTCTTTCATTGGGAATGGTATTTAGGACATCATGATGCAACTTCACAGGTCATTGGTGAGATCGCACATGGAGTACTGTGTGCAGCTCTAGTCACCCATCTATAGGAAGGATGTCATTAAGTTGGAAAGGATGCAAAAGGGAGTAACCACGATGTTTGCTGAGCTTGCACTGCTTGAGTAAAAGGGAGAGTTTGGATAGGCTGGGATTTTTTTCCTTTATAGTATGGGTGGCTGTGTACCTTGCTGAGGTGCAGAAGATCATGAGAGGATAAGGCAACTGCTCAGTCTTTAGCTCAGGGTAGAGGATTCTAAAACTAGGGTTAGAGACCTCAAGGGCACTTTTTCACTCCGCATATTGCGTATATGTAATGAGCTGCCAGAGGAATCATATGCAATTCTGACTTGTAAAGAGGTACATTGATAGGAAGGGTTTAGAGGGATATCAGGTAGGTGTAGACAAATGGGAGTAGCTGAGAATGCCAAGTTGGTTGGCATGGACTAAGTTGGCTGAAGGGCCCCGTTTCCATGCTGTACTGCTCCATGATTGAAGCCAGATGGAAGATCATTGTGAAAGATAGAAAGAGGGGAAAGAAGAGGATAAAAAACATCATGGGGGAATTCAGAAATGGGAGATGAGCATTGGGAGGAAGGGAAATGAGCAGAGTGGCCTCTTGAGAAAATTAGATGCAACCGGAATGGAAAGGGAGATATAGGGGGAGATTATTGCTTGATATTCAAGAATTCAGTGTTCATATTGTTGAGTTGTAGTCTATCCAAACACAATCTGAGGATTAGTAGTAACAGCCATTTGACCTAAATCAGGTTGTGATTGTAACTTCCACTGTCAAAGTAGTCCACAGATGTGCGAGTCATTGTCTGAACTTAGAGGAGACCTTAACACATTTAGTTTGCATGAAGCCTTGTGTGCCGAGGCACTGATCCTCAGAAGTCTTGCTACAAGGCTTTGAGCTGAGAATACATCTGAAAATGATGGCTGTTGTGCCCATTCTCAATCGGATGGCAGGGATCCAGGATCAGCTGTGTGATCTGGTATGGTCGTTTTCAATTGTTGCAATTCTGTAATATCCTAAAATAAAGAGTGCATTTGTTACATGCAGTGGTAAATTCCAGTTAATCAACAGAAATATGATTCATTTCATTAAACGCTAGACATTCTCTAATACAATTTAAAGTAATACATAGGTTACATTATTCAAAAACAAAACTACATAAAAATTTTCAACATATCTCACCTATATGTGATAAATGTCAACATTTAGAAGCTACCTTATCTCATATGTTTGCAAACTGTATAAAAATTAAAAAATTCTGGGTAAATATTTTCAGTATAATATCTAAAGTAACCAGCACACAATTGGACCCAGATCCAAAATTAATAATACTTGGAATAATAGAATTAAATCAAACATTTAGAACAACACAAAGAAACTTTATTGATTATAGTTTAATAACAGGAAAAAAATTAATTCTAAAATTTTGGAAAGGCCCTACGACCCCCACAATCAAAATGTGGATTATAGAAATGACGGAGACCTTAAACGTGGAAAGAATAAGATTCTCCCTGTTGGACAAACAGGAATTATTCGTTGGAACATGGTCTCCTTTTATCGATTACTTAAAGGGTCAGAACAGTTCAGCACAGGAACCTGACTAGCACCCGGGCTAAAGAATGGATGAAATGCTATATTTAGAAATGTACGAATATATCTCGAATGAAGTTTTCTATTTTAATAAATTTTTCCATTCTTCTTTAACTATCTTTTTTCTTTTTTTTTCTTTTTTGTTTTTCTTTTGTTTTTTGTTTTTCTTCTCTTTCTTTTCTTTCTTTACTTCATCTTTCTCTTTAGTTCTATTTAGTTTTTAAAAAAAAGGCAAAAGGTATTGGAGACAATGTAATAATTGACAAGATTATCAATTTAAAAATGTAAGACTGTAATGATGTAACTAGGTTGTGTACGTATCTCCAATAAAAAAATGATTAAAAAAAGAAAAGAAATATGATTCATAGAGGGAGTTGGAAACAGAAAACAGAATCAAGTACAAACTTGGATAAAATATTACAGTTCAGCAAATTTCTATAAATGGGAATGTGCCTGAGCACAGGTTCTGAAACAGCGAAAGAAAATGTGCACCAGAGAAATTACACGAGGCTAAGATTCCCTCTGGACTGGGTTGTCAGTGTCAGAGAGCAGCAGTAAGAACACAGTAGAATGATTTGTGCTCGTACCTGGATACGAGTCTGTTAGTTTAGAACTCTAAATGAGCTTTAAAACAAAACTACAGGACTTCATTATCAAAATACCTGCGGTTCGTCATCAGTGTTGATGTTCCCACTTGTATCTTTGCTTTTGCCTGGAATGATTAAAAGAAATCGTTGACATGGCACAATATTGTCAGAGGTTACTTATCTCATCACGGGACTTTAAAGTGTAACAATTGACTCAACTCATATTTTACTCTTTTTCAGTGCGTTTTCTACAGTTGAGTTTCAGTCGATGGTCCCTCTGATTATCCGATTGGGGTAACTCCAGGATCAGACCATGTGAAAGGGTTTAATCATCAATGCAAGTCATTTTAGCCACAGGTGACCCAAGCCATTTCACACATCATCTGCCTCCCACACCTCAGCTTTTACCCTCTGCTCCGAGACAGAGCACAATGTCACTTGTACTCACATTGCACCCAAACACATTGTTTTCAACAGTTCATCCTTTGCAGTTTCTACAGGTTTCAACACGTTTATTCCACCAAATACCCATTTCCTCCCCCTCCCATTATATTTCAGAGATCATTCTCTTTGGAACTCTGTCCACTCCATCTTAGAACAAAGCACAAGACTTTGGCCGACAATGTTAGTGCCGAACCCGAGGCCAAGTTAAACGGATCTCATCAGCCTGTAGATGATCCCCATCCCTCAATTCACCCCACTTCCAGGTGCCAATCCAAAAGCCTCTTAAACATCACTTTCGTATCAGCCTCCACCATCACACCTGGCAATGCATTTCAGGCGCCTGTCACTGTAAAAAAAAGTTCCTCCTCTCACCTTGTAACTATATGTTGGATATTTACATCCTTGAAAATAATTTAGACTGTCAATCCTATCTACACCTCAATTTTAGAAACAGCTGCTCCTCGACCTACGATGGGGTTACGTTCCGATAAACCCATCCAGGACTCTCACTTAACTTTTTTTCTCTTTTGCCAGCCAGGCAACCTTGACAGCTTTTTAGGTTGCCAAATGACAGTTTAGGTGGTCATTTAAGATGGTTTGCATGACGCGTGCGATAATGTGCTCGGACGAAGTGCGTAGTTACCAGTCGGAATTATGCTCAATGAAGCATTCACATATTATGTTCAAGAAGGAACTGCAGATGCTGGAAAATCGAAGGTAGACAAAAGTGCTGGAGAAACTCAGCGGGTGCAGCAGCATCTATGGAGCAAAGGAAATAGGCAACGTTTCAGGCCGAAACCCATCAGTCTGAAGAAGGGTTTTGGCCCGAAACGTTGCCTATTTCCTTCGCTCCATAGATGCTGCCGCATCCGCTGAGTTTCTCCAGCACTTTTGTCTACATTCACATATTATTTCAGCTTCAAATAACTCACAAACTAAACATATTCACCAATCAAGACATGATATATACCACAATGACATGCAGCAAAATTATAATACAATATCTCAACTCTTTTTACACATTGCAATTAATGCAATTTCTATTAGTTCTTTCCACTTCCAAACAAGAATGTGGTTGGATTATTCAGCATATGATCAACCTGTGTCAATAAATCCTGGACCATGGTAACATATATGCTTAACCATGCACACTGCAGATTGATGCAAGCATGTTCTCTGTGAAAGACCGAAAATTATCAACATGGCCTTAGCATGGGTCGTTATTGCTATTGGTACAGAAACACTCTCGCTTCCCACATAATTTATCCATAACAAAATATACAGGTTGCAAGGAAATTTCTAAAGGCATTTTACGATAATAGCTGTAAAAAACAGCTATACCCATCTGACATGCAACTGACTAACTGACAAGAGATGGCCAAAGTACATAACTGCAGCAAATGTTCTTTTGGTAATATGTTTAAAGGTGTCAAAATAAATAATAACATTGGGAATTAAAACACATTTGATTGCATTCCGTTATCAAACATAGTCAATGTTCGCTCTGAAGACCATGAAGCACAATAGGGTCAGGGAGGGTGTGTGTGTGTGAATCAATGCGGGGTGGATAGATGGCGGGGGGGGGGGGGGGGGGTTGACAAGGCAATCGGTGCGGAATGGATGGATTGAGGCAGGTAAATTAGTATGAGTTGGTTGGAGTATGTAAAATTGTGAGGGGAGAGCACGGGGGATGTCAGTGGTGTTGAATGGGGGGTTCAGTATGGGATGGATGGGGGGGATCAGTACAGGATGAATGGGGGGGTCAGTACAGGATGAATGGGGGATCAGTACAGGATCAATGGGGGTAGACTGAAATGCTGGAGAAACTCAGCGGGTGAGGCAGCATCTATGGAGCGAAGGAAATAGGCAACGTTTTGGGTCGAGACCCTTCTTCAGACTGTTCCCCCCATTCTTCTTGAATAGGGGGATCAGTACAGGATGAATGGGGTGGGGGATCGGTACAGGATGAATTGGGGGGGGCTCAGGACAGTGGATCGGAAGGTCTGTGCAGGATGAATGGGGGATCACTACAGGATGAATGAGGGGATCAGTATAGGATGAATGGGGGATCAGTATGGATTGAATGAGGGGATCAGTACAGGATGAATGGGGGATCACTACAGGATGAATGAGGGGATCAGTATAGGATGAATGGGGGATCAGTATGGGATGAATGGGTGGTTCAGTGCAGTATGAATGGGTGGAGAAGTGCAGGATGGATGGGAAGGGGGGGTCAGTACAGGATGAATTGGGGGACCAGTGTAGGATGGATGGGGGGGTGGCAGGAGAATCAATACGAGGTGGGTAGGGTGATGAATAGATTGGGGGAGGGGGTAAGATGGGGAGGGGAGCACAGGGGATGTCAGTGAGGACTGAATAGAGGGAATGGGGATCAATGCGGGATGGAGAGGAGGGTTCTCAGGATAAGGGGGGGAGTGGAGGGGGGCGTACAAGAGAGAGAGAGAGAGGGGGGGAGGGGCAGAGGAGGTGGGGAGGGAGGAAGGAAGGTCAGCGCTCCTCAGACAACATCGCCCCTCTGCCTTTGCCGTCCCTGTCCAATGCCAAAGTGCCGCCGACAAAGGGGGTGGCGGTTGGGAACTCCTCGCCACCGCCTCCCCTCCTCCGCCAGCCGACAGCAAGGTGCGGGGCCGAGCGGAGCAGCTCAAAGATCCTATAGGATCTTTGGTGCAGCTGCTTCAGATGGCGGAAGGAGGCCTCCAGCTCCCTCTCTCCTCCCGGCCTCGGCGTGCGAGAGGGGTTGTTTTGAAAGCGCCATTGGCAGATTTGCAAGCAGCTGCCGTTATCAGGGCGATAGCGGCCGCTGCTTGCAAATCCACCAACGGCGCTTTCAAAACAACCCCTCTCGCACGCCGAGGCCGGAGGGAGGGAGGGAGAGGGAGGACTCCTTCCGCTGGGCGGGGTGCGGGAGGAGGAGGCGGTGGAGCCGGTGTTGCTGCTGTTCGGGGCCCGTCATTCGCTCTGACCCTTCGTCACCACGCACCTAGTATCTGCCCGGCACAGCTGCCGCCGACACGAAACGTCACGTTCCTATTCTCCAGAGATGCTGCCTGACCCGCGGAGTTACTCCAGTTTTTTGCGTCTATCGGTATAAACCAGTATTTGATTTCCAAGCCAGCATTGTGTTTAGGTTGCCCGGCGGCACTTTGGGTGGTCAATGGCACCCGGGCAACTGCTAATTTCGAGCCCTGCCATCGTAAATTGAAAATATCGCAAGACAAAAACGCATTTAATACAATGCATTTTAATCAATGGGGTTAGGTTAGGTAAGGGGGAGGTGCAGCGAGACCTTGGCAACCTTGTACACCGGTCACTGAAAGTTGGCTTACAGGTACAGCAGGCAGTGAAGAAAGCTAATGGAATGTTGGCCTTCATAACAAGAGGATTTCAGTATAGGAGTAAAGAGGTTCTTCTGCAGTTGTATAGGGCTCTGGTGAGACCACATCTGGAGTATTGTGTACTGTTTTGGTCTCCTAATTTGAGGAAGGACATCCTTGTGATTGAGGCAGTGCAGCGTAGGTTCACGAGATTGATCCCTGGGATGACGGGACTGTCATATGAGGAAAGATTGAAAAGACTAGGTTTGTATTAACTGGAGTTTAGAAGGATGAAGGGATATCTTATAGAAACATATAAAATTATAAAAGGACTGGACAATCTAGATGCAGGAAAAATTTCCCCAATGTTGGGCGAGTCCAGAACCAGGGGCCACAGTCTTAGAATAAAGGGGAGGTCATTTAAGACTGAGGTGAGAAAAAAAAATTTCACCCAGAGAGTTGTGAATTTATGGAATTCCCTGCCACAGAGGGCAGTGGAGGCCAAGTCAATGGATGGATTTAAGAAAGAGTTAGATAGAGCTCTAGGGGCTAGTGGAATCAAGGGATACGGGGAGAAGGCAGGCACGGGTTATTGATAGGGGACGATCAGCCATGATCACAATGAATGGTGGTGCTGGCTCGAAGGGCCGAATGGCCTCCTCATGCACCTATTTTCTATGTTTCTATTAATAGACAACATATTCACAAACATGGAAAACATTACAGTAAGCGGACTATTATACAGTGACATTGAAACATAGAAAATAGGTGCAGGAGTAGGCCATTCGGGCCTTCGAGCCTGCAATACCATTCAATATGATCATGGCTGATCATCCAACTCAGTATCCTGTACCTGCCTTCTCTCCATACTGCCACAAGGGTCACATCTAACTCCCTCTTAAATATAGCCAATGAACTGGCCTCAAATATCTTCTGTGGCAGAGAATTCCACAGATTCACCACTCTGTGTAAAAAATGAATTTCTCATCTTGGTCCTAAAAGACTTCCCCCTTATCCTTAAACTGTGACCGCTTGTTCTGGACTTCCCTAACATCGGGAATAAGACCATTTACCTGTTTTTATTGTTTATCACTGTAGTTATAGGAAACCTAAGAACACCAGTCATTTCAAATACAAAAGGATGAGAACCGAAGAAAACATAAATGCATTTAAGAATGAATTACTGAAACAGAATTGGAGGGTAGTATATGAGGGTGAAGATATCGACAAGGCATACAATGGA
Organism: Malacoraja senta; assembly: GCA_038087875.1. NCBI lineage: Eukaryota > Metazoa > Chordata > Chondrichthyes > Rajiformes > Rajidae > Malacoraja > Malacoraja senta. The sequence continues at coordinate 39,753,246 of CM075985.1, read as the reverse complement.
TTTCTAAATATTTTTAAATCACTTTATGACAAAAACTGTCCTGTGAAACAATATAGTGATAGACAAAAACAAACAAATAGTCCATGGATCACAGGGTTTAAAAAATGCCTGCAAAAAGAAAAACACACTATATAGACAATTCATAAAATATCGAACTTCAGAAGCAGAAAATAAATATAAAAAATATAAGAATAAATTAACCAATATTATGAGGATATGTAAGAAAGAATACTATAATAAAATATTAGAGAATAATAAAAACAATATGAAAGGTTTGTGGATCATGCTAAATAGTATTATTAGAAATGGATCAAAAAATACAGGCTACCCTGAGTATTTTATTGAGAAAGGCAAGACAATAAATAATATGGATGATGCGGTTAATGGTTTTTACAAATTCTTTGTAAATGTGGGACCAGATTTGGCAGAAAAAATGAATGACCCAGAAACAAAAGGGGCAGATACTGATCTTTGGGATAGCTCTATCTTCCTTAGAGCAGTCGAAGGAAAATAAATCATAGACACTAAGAAAATGTAAAAGCAAATCCTCTACTGATTGGAATGATATTGATATGATTATAATGATTATAATAATAAAAGTTATTGAAGAAATTGCAGAACCATTAACTCATATCTGTAACTTGTCTTTTCAATCCGGTAAATTTCCGAACAAAATGAAAATAGCAAAAGTAATACCATTATATAAAACTGGGGATAGACACCATTTCACAAATTACAGGCCTGTTTCATTACTCTCCCAATTCTCCAAGATCCTTGAAAAACCTTTTACAGAAACACTTGACGATTTCATTGAAAGACATAAGCTTTTGGTCGACAGTCAATAATGGAACTAATCGAGGAAATCACAAATTGCATAGATAATAAAAAAACTTGCAGTGGGAATATTCATAGACTTTAAAAAAAGCATTTGATACCGTAAATCACGACATTTTACTCATGAAACTGGATAGGTATGGCATCAGAGGGGTTGGATTGGATTGGGTGAGAAGCTATTTAAGAAACAGGCAACAATTTGTAGATAGACAAAAGTGCTGGAGAAACTCAGCGGGTGCAGCAGCATCTATGGAGCGAAGAAAATAGGCAACGTTTCGGGCCGAAACGAACATAAATCAACTTACATGTACATAACTTGTGGAGTACCTCAAGGGTCTGTGTTAGGTCCAAAGCTTTTCATAATATACATTAACGACATATGCAGAGTATCAAAAATACTGAAATTGATTATATTTGCCGATGATACGAATATTTTTTGTTCCGGTGACAATTTGAAGCAGCTTTTGGAGGTCATCACATCAGAAATGAATAAATTAAAACAGTGGTTTGATGTCAACAAATTGTCTCTAAATTTAAGCAAAACAAAGATGATGCTATTTGGAAAACATAAAACAAACCCTCAAGTACAATTGAAACTAGATAACAAGTATAGAAAGAGTATATGAAAATAGGTTTCTTGGTGTGATCTTAGACCACAAAATCTGCTGGAAACCACATATAAACCACGTCAAAGTAAAATTGGCAAAGTCTATAGCAATATTGGGAAAATCAAGACACATTCTGGACCACAAATCATTACATATCTGTATAATACACTCATATTGCCATATCTGAGTTAGTGTGTAGAGATATGGGGTAACACCTACAAAACCAAGCCGTTATGCACATTACAAAAAAGAGCAATAAGAATTATCAATAACGTTGGATACCTTGAACATACCAATTCATTATTCTTAAAGTCACATACACTTTAGTTCACCGATCTGGTTCAATCTGCACAAATCATGTACAAAGCAAGAAATAATTTACTTCCAGGAAATATACAAAAACTGTTTATGGTGGGTATAATTTGAGAGGGGAACTTAATTAAAAAAAACTCAATGTCAGAACAACTCTTAAAAGTATGTGCATAGCAATCTGTGGGGTGAATTTGTGGAATGGTCTGGAATAGGAAATAAAACTTAGCACAAACATAATTCAGATGTACAAAAACACTTTTTGAAAAGGATATTGGGATGAGGATAGGTGATTTTGAGTGGAATATGTGTTATACTGATTGTATTGGGAAGGGTGATTATAGGGTGATGGGTTGTATATATGACTAAGAGATACTGCATAGTATATGAGGGTGTTTTATTTTTTCCCCTCTTTTTTTGTATGGCTTTGTAAATATTTGATTGGTGTATAAATGTAAATAATTTGGTGTACATATGGAAATAGGTGTTATAGCTGCTAAATTTGCATAAGATAATTATAAGCAGTTGAATAAGGGGTGGGAATTAATAAGCATTGGCTTCTTCCTGCTCCTTTTCGGACACATACGATTTCATTTATATATAAATATTGTTTATACTTTACAAATATTCTTGGTTTTTGGGGGGTGGGGGGGTTTTGTTTGCTGTTTCACACTTGCTTTTTATTCTTTTATTCTGTTCGACATAAAGAATTAAATAAACAAGTAATAAATAAATAAATAAGTACAATGCGATCACGTGACCGGAAGTCATGCGGCTCGCTGCCGCTGCCGAGCGTTTGCACCATTGTAAACTAGAAATACCGTAAGTCGATTCATCGTAAATCGAGGAGCATCTGTATTTCTATTAGGTCTCCCCTCAACCTCCAACTTTCCAGTGAAAACAATCCAAGTCTATTCAATGTCTGCTTGTAGCCGAAACCCTCTAATCCAGGCAGCATTGTGGCAAACCTCTCCAAAGCCTCCACATCCTACCTGTAATGGGCCGACCAGAACTGCACGCAATACTCCAAATACAGCCAAACAAAAATCCTATTGAGCTGCTGCCACATGACCTCCTGACACTCATCATGTGACACTTCCCATGGGGTCAATGACAATGAGTGTCAATAATATTGGGGTGACGACAGGAGAATGGTGTTAGGCGGGAGAGATAGATCAGCCATGATAGATCAGCCAAATGACCCAATTCTGCTCCTATCACTTATGACCTTATTCGCAACAACTGCCACTTCATTGTTCCTTTCCACAAACCAGAAAGTCAAATTGTCCTTTCAGGTGACTTAATAATGCAATTGCACTTTTTTCCAATCAATAGACAATAGGTGCAGGAGTAGGCCATTCGGCCCTTCGAGCCAGCACCGCCATTCAATGTGATCATGGTTGATCATCCCCAATCAGTACCCCGATCCTGCCTTCTCCCCATATCCCCTGACTCCGCTATTTTTAAGAGCCCTATCTAGCTCTCTCGTGAAAGCATCCAGAGAACCTGCCTCCACCGCCCTCTGAGGCTGAGAATTCCACAGACAATTGAGTGTACTGCACTCGGTCTTCACATTGTGGTCTGCTCTACTTCAGAAACCAAATACAGACTGGGTCACCAGAGTGGGAAACTACAGACTCAGCCAGGAAGTTTGAGGTTCCCTTGCTCCTGCAAGAGTCCCAAAAGCCATCAGGATGTTGCAGTGAAATTCAGGCAGCTCCATGCAGAACTTCCAGCAAGGCCCAGCAAAATCCAGGCCAGAGCTATTCCCAAATGCCAGCATCCAGTCAGCAACAGATTGGTAATGTGCTGCAAATTAGACAACTGCTCCCTTTCATAAACTGAAGTGATGGAGTGACACGAATAAACTGTTTAACTGACTGCATTCTCACGAAAGAGATGGCACTGCTTAGATAATTTTAATACTTACAGTGAAGGAACACACTATGCAAGATGAAGATCACCACACACCCGATCCTTGAAGTGAAAAATACTTCCCAGGTTGTAAGGCTGCTGTCACATCCTAGGAATGTACAAAGTGAAGCCACTGAGTAAACCAACACCACATCTGTAATGCAATAACAGTCTCCACATCTGCAACACAGTAAAACAGCCAACAGCACTGTACGAAGATTTTGCCAGGACTTGAGGGCCTGAACTATGGGGAGAGGTTGAACAAGCTAGAGCTCTATTCCCTGGAGTGCAGGAGGATGAGGGGTGATCATAGAGGTGTATAAAATCATGAGAGGAATAGATATGGGAGACGAACAGAGTCTCTTGCACAGAGTAGGGGAATGGAGAACCAGAGGACAGGTTTAGGTGAGGGGGAAAAGATTTAATAAGAATCTGAGGGCTAACTTCTTCACATAAGAGTGGTAGGTGTATGAAGCGGGCTGCCAGAGGAGGTCGTTGGGGCAGGTACTATCGCAATGTTTAACATGCATTTAGAAAGGTACATGGAAAAGAAAGGTTCAGAGGGATTTGGGCCAAACGCAGGAAGATGGGACTAGTGTAGCTGGAACATTTTGGCCGGTGTGGGCAAGTTGGGCCGAAGGGCCTGTTTCTACACTACAAGACTATGACTATGACACTGTCCAAAACAGCCTACATACAATTTGCACAGTACAGCAAGGACCTGAAGTAGGACTGTCACTGGGTTCATCCGATCACAAAGCCATGTTTATTCTCTACACACATTAACAGGGTATATACTGGAGGTACAGGATATCCAGATTTATAAACTGGTTCAACACCATCTCTCCAGTGTATAATTCTACCACTAGAAATAAACACGTGTTCAGATGGCTTTCTTTCTAGCGATTTTTAGTGATTAGTGTTTTTCCACTCCAAAATTAACCTTGACTTACTTTTGGTAACAGGAGACCTCTGTATATTTCCTACCAAAATGGACAAAATCAGTTTCCCTGCCTTGACCCCCCATCTGCCAATATTTGTCCTCCCTGTTGTTTATTTGCCCTTCCAGTCAGATGTAACCCTATTACATCCCATGTAATATACGTGGATTGCTTCATATTGGTTGCCCCCTCGCTCTCGCAATCCCCATCGTTCCATTCTATTCTCTCCTCTCATTTCCCCTCTACATTTTCTGATCTTAGTCAATCAGCAGATACCATTTCTCACTTTAATGGCCTTCAGAATATGTTTCTTTTCCCTTGACTACCTTGATAACTCTTCAGACAATGATTAGGCAAGATCTTCACTGTGAAATCCATTCAGAATGCCCTTGTATTTTTTCCTGATGTAGAGATCTGTCTCTGCTGTTTGAAGTATGTTGTGACAATATCCATGTCATTTATGCATATGAGCTGTACTCATTCTTGCACATTGTCAGACTCACGCATATAATTATGTAAATCAGTCAGTGATCTTTAACTGGGAAATAAATCATTCGTGCTTTTGATCCCAACACGAGTGTATGTGGAGCCATCTTCCTCCATCTAATATGTGCTAGTTTTACTTATATCGTAAGCAGACACATATCAAAACATGGTGGCAGCGGTGAAAGTGCAGATTTGTGGATCAAATGAACGCTATGATGATTAGCATAAATGCTTTGAAAAGCTTTCAGGAATCAATGTTTCAACGCTCAGCGACCTGACTAGCATGCATGAGTGGAATGGTATGCAGGTCAGTGCGCCCACAAGGCTAAGACGTAGTGTGTAAATCAGTGCCGTGGCGGTCTAGGGTTGAAACGGCGTGCTGTGGGAGACTGCTTAAAGATAGCGCATGCTGTATGGAAACAGAAAAAAAGTGTTTTATTTTGAAAATATTTTCAATAGTAGAAGATATTAGAGAATATTAAGCAAATTACGCAGTTGTGCTTATAGCTAAATGATACATAAGCTATTAAGAGCAAGGGGATACGCTGATATTTCAAAATTACACAGGCCAGTCCATCTTTCCACGTGGCTCCACCACCCAATCTAAAGCTCAAAGAGAACCGGGTGGAAGAATGGAAAATGTTTAAACAAATGTACGAACATTTTGCAGTGATAACAGAACTGGATAAAAAGGAGAAACCGTTTCAAAAAAGAAGTATTCCTACATACTGTTGGACCGGAAGGACTGCAAATCTGCAATACCCTGACGTTCGTAACGGTAGCAGATGAGACAGATACGAGTCATCATCGACAAGATGTCTACCATCATCATAGGACAGACGAATGAAACGTATGAAAGATTCATTTTCAATAAACGAGACCAGCAACCAGGGGAAAGCCTTGAATCGTAGGTTGCAGAGCTGAAGGAGCTTGCGAAGACATGCAACTTCTGCGATTGCCTGAAAGAAATCCTCACTCAAGATCGCATCGTCATTGGTATTGCAGACCAGTCAACTAGAAAGACACTCCTTCAGAAGAGGAATCTGACACTGCAGGAGACTGTGAACATATGCAAATCCTCGGCGGTAACAGCGACAAGAATGCAGGTCATCGGCGAAGAGCCGGCAATACACAAGGTGGAACGATTCAAACAGAGGGAAAAGAAGGATGATTTTCCTTCGCAGAGGTAGAATCAGGGACCGGTCAAGTGCAAGTTCTGTGCGTGGATGCACAAGCGCAGGAAGGAGGAATGCCCAGCGTATGGGAAGGACTGCAACAGATGCGGATGACAAAACCACTTCACCTGCTGCTGCAACAAGAATAACAACAAGAAGTGCCGTGTTCACTTCATAGTGGTAGAGGAAGGCTGGCTCACACCACTCATGATCTGCACAACAGATGAAACTTATCGCGGTTCACTACGAGAATTTCAAGAGCCTGAATGCTGTTAGCGAGGCTGACTCATTACTCAAGAACTACAATAGACAATAGGTGCAGGAGTAGGCCATTTGGCCCTTTGAGCCAGCACCGCCATTCAATGTGAACATGGCTGATCATCCCCAATCAGTATCCCGTTCCTGCCTTCTCCCCATATCCCCTTACTCCGCTATGTTTAAGAGCCCTATTATTATTATTATCTTGCTCTCTCTTGAAAGCATCCAGAGAACCTGCCTCCACCGCCCTCTGAGGCAGAGAATTCCACAATTATGTCTTTGATGACAAAAGGCCGGGGAGACTACCAGGCAAGGTCAAGTTGGTAACGCAGACAGAGGGTGTGACCCCATCACAGTGTTCTGCAAAGCCGGTACCTGTAGCCATGAAAGGGAAGGTCAAAAATGGTCTCATGAAGCTAGTCGAGCAGAACTTGACTAAAGTCGAAGAACCAACTGAGTGGTGTAGCAGGCTGGTCGTTACGGAGAAAAAGGACAGCACAGCGTTGAGGTTCTGCATAGATCCTAGACCCCTCAACAAAGTCCTGAAAAGGGAGATCCACAGACTACCAGTTATAGAGGACGTACTCCCTGAGCTGTCCAAGGCGAAAATGTTCTTCAAAATCGATCTGATGTCAGGATACCTCCACTGCGAACAAGATGGGGAGAGTAGTTTCCTAACAACCATGAACACCCCCTTTGGGAGATAACGCTGGAAGAGGTTGCCATTTGGACTGAAAGTAAGTGCAGAGATCTTCCAGAAGAAGCTGCAACAAGCCCTAGAAAGATTAAAGGGAGTGGAATGTGTGCAGATGACATCATCCTATTCAGAGTAGGTGCACAAAGGAATCACGATACAAGACTGCAAGATCTTCTTCAGCGATGCAGAGACAAAGGCATCAAGCTGAACTGGAAGAAGTTGGTAGTGAAAACTACTTGCATCACATTTCTAGGACATGTAGTTACAGATTATGGAATGAAATCGGATCTGAAGAAGATCCAGGCTATCCTAGAGATGCCCAACCCAACCAATCCAACAGAAATCCAACATTGCAAGGCAGTGTAAACTGCTTGGCAAGATTCCTGCCAATGTTGTCGGACACATTCGAGCATTTGAGGAGATTGACCCACAAGGATGCAGAGCGGGAATGGTCATCAGAACATGACACGGCAATGTCAAAGAACAAGGAGCTGTTGACAACGACATCTATCCTGGCGTACTACACACCAGATGAACAGCTGACCATACAATGTGATGCAAGCAAGGCAGGTCTAGGTGCAACACTTACGCAGAAAGGACAACCACTGTCCTATGTGAGATGAGCATTGACGCCAACCGAGCAGAGATATGCTCAGATTGAGAAGGAGTCACTAGCAATAGTGTTTGCCCTCGAGCACTTCCATCAGTACACCTACGGACCGAGAGTGATCGTTGAGAGTGACAACAGGAGTACAACGGGATCTGGGGGTCATTGTACATCAGTCTATGAAAGCAAGCATGCAGGAACAGCAGGCAGTGAAGAAAGCGAATGGCATGTTGGCCTTTATAACAAGAGGAATCGAATATAGGAGCAAAGAGGTCCTTCTGCAGTTGTACAGAGCCCTAGTGAGACCACACCTGGAGTATTGTGTGCAGTTTTGGTCTCCTAATCTGAGGAAGGACATTCTTGCTATTGAGGAAGTGCAGCCTAGGTTTACAAGGTTAATTCCCGGGATGGCGGGACTGTCATATGCTGAGAGAATGGACCGGCTGGGCTTGTACACTCTGAAGTTTAGAAGGATGAGAGGATATCTCATTGAAACATATAAGATTGTTAAGGGCTTGGACACACGAGAGGCAGGAAACATGTTCCCGATTTTGGGGGAGTCCAGAACCAGGGGCCACAGTTTAAGAATAAGGAGTAAGCCATTTAGAACAGAGACGAGGAAACACATTCTCACAGAGAGTGGTGAGTCTGTGGAATTCTCTGCCTCAGAGGGCGGTGGAGGCAGGTTCTCTGGATGCTTTCAAGAGAGAGCTAGATAGGGCTCTTAAAAATAGGGGATATGGGGAGAAGGCAGGAACGGGGTTCTGATTGGGGATGATCAGCCATGATCACATTGAATGGTGGTGCTAGCTCGAAGGGCCAAATGGCCTGCTCTTGCACCTATTGTCTATTGTCACAAGCCATGGGAAGTCATCTTCAAAAAGCCTCTGCATAGAGCACCAAGACGTCTTCAGGGCATGATGATGAGGATGCTATACCATGACATTGAGATCAAATGGGTAAAGGGAAAAGCCATGCATCTAGCACAGTGGTTCTCAACCTTGTTTGCCCCATGCACCCCTTTCACCATATGTCAGAATGTCATTCCCCCCCTCCTTTCCAAGATTGTCTGCCTCAAAAAGTGCATTCCAAATAATATGCATATAATAGGTATGTTACAAAACTTACCTTCAGTCGCGCTGTAATTCTGCCACTGGCCGTGTGCGCGATTTTGGCGCCTTTAAGGGGGGCGGGGTTAAAACGCGGGTTTCTCCTCCCTTGTCCTGGTTAATATTTTGTTGGAGTACAAGCCTTGGCTGACAAATCGTTCCTAGTGGCGTTTTGTGAATTTTTTATTTTTATTAAATCGTCAATGTCAGCGCTAGAGTAATTTTAAAAGCAGCTCCTGAAGCGTCAACGCTGATAACGGGGACGGATTTCACACACGGGACAGGTAAATGAAAGTGGTTTCTTTAAATGTATAAAAGTGCTTCTTAAGAAGCCTTAAATTCACATTTTTTCATGCGGCACGGTGATTTTATTCCCCGAATTGACGGTAGTATTTTTCATGCCAATACGGGGTTAAATTCACCGCAAATGAACGTTCCAAATGATCGCGTTCCAGAAATCGTCACTCACAAGATAATAATAATAATAATAATAGATTTTATTTATATAGCGCTTTTCAGGACTCAAAGTCGCTTTACAATTGAGAGTCAGGAATAAACAAAACAAAATAGAGCAGTAAGACAGAGGGGAGGGGAACATGGGACTAAGGGTTTGCAGAGGTGAAGAGATGGGTCTTGAGGTGGGACTGGAAGATGGTGAGGGACTCAGAATTTCGGACCGGTTGAGGGAGGGAATTCCAGAGCCTGGGAGCTGCCCTGGAGAAGGCTCTGCCTCCAAAAGTGCAGAGGTTTGATTTCGGAGTGGAGAGGAGACCAGCTGATGTGGATCTGAGGGACCGTGAGGGTTGGTAGGGGGAGAGGAGGTCAATGAGATAAGGGGGGGCCAGGTTGTTGAGGGCTTTGTAGGCGAGGACCAGGATTTTGTAGGTGATCCAGTGGGAAATGGGAAGCCAGTGAAGTTCTTTGAGAATTGGGGTGATGTGGTGCCAGGAGTTGGTGTGGGTAATGAGTCGGGCGGCTGCATTCTGGACCAGTTGGAGTCATTTGATGCTGCTGGAATTGATTCCGAAAAGAAGAGAGTTACAGTAGTCCAGTCGGGAGGAGATGAAGGCATGGATGAGTCTTTCAGCAGCGGGGGGTGTGAGAGACGATCTGATTTTTGCGATGTTGCGGAGGTGAAAAAATGATGTTTTGACAACATGGCGGATGTGAGGCTCAAGGGAGAGGGTTGAGTCAAGGATCACGCCAAGGTTGCGTGCCTGAGGAGATGGGGAGACAGTGGTGCCGTCGATAGTGAGAGTATTAATTAAATGCCCATTAATTTACAGGTATTAAACATTCAATTCCTTACATTTGGCCTGTAAATTCATGAAAATTAGATTTAAAAATTATGTTATATTGTGAATTATTGTCTGAATGTTATTTGGACACTTAGGCTATTTAAAAATGTTAATCTATTCTTAAGAAATTGATAGATGTTTAGATCTAGTAATTGAATTTTGTAATTAGCTACAATTAGGTAACTAACTAATTATATGCTTTACTTTTATGTCTTCGAAGTAAGATTGTTTCATATTTGTTTCAGAATGCTTCAATCTATAATAACTGAAAATTTCTTTCAGTTATCATAAGTTTTAAGAAAGTTATGGGCTTTTAACTGTCCTCGATCACAGCTTTTGTGTTAAGTCAATGGAAAAGCAATAGGGAACTAGATGCTAATTTATGAGTATGATAATGGGCATAACTTTTTTAATACTGAAGATATGAAAGTGAATTAAGTGTCAAATTAAACTTCTTTTTATGCTTTATCTGATGGGATAAATTGCAGACTTTATTTTTTAAATCTCAAAATTTTGTAACATTGCTACATATAATACTGAAAATCCTTTATTTTTTCCATATTAATACATATACATTTATAATTTTACATGGATTATTTTTATAGCAGCTAACCAATGCATACTGAATTTTGTGCTGCCCTGGGGAGCTCAAAGGCAATAAAAAGATCAACATTCTAACAGTTTGAGTTTGCTAATCTGTGGTCCCAATTCCCCCCCCTGAAAACCTGAAATCCCCCCCTGGGGGGAATTCCCCCCTGGTTGAGAACCCCTGATCTAGCAGATATGCTCTCCCGAGCATACCTCCCTGACACCACAGGATAGACCAGATTCACTGATGTCAACGTAGTTGAGTCCTTGAGCATGGGAGAGGATAAGGTCAAACGCATTCAAGTCCATACCAGGGAAGACGAAACACTACAGACCGTTAAGAAAGTAATACAAAATGGATGGCCAGATCACACAGCAGAAGTCCCAGAGGCAGCACAACTGTACATCAACGTCAGAGACGGGTTGAGTGTGCAAGACAGCCTAGTATTCAGAGCAGAGAGAGTTGCCTATCACTCTACGCAAAGATATGAAGGAGACACTCCACACCTCTCACCTAGGAGTAGAAGGAACCCTCAGACATGCTAGAGAATGCATTTTCTGGCCCGGAATGAGCTCCAATGTGAAGCAGTTCATTTCAAATTGTGAAGCCTGCAGGGCGTACGAACAACAGAATCAGAAAGAAACTCTGATGCCCCATGACCTCCCAGAATGCCCATGGGTGAAAGTGGGAACTGATCTGTTCGAACCTGAGGGAAAGCATTATTTAATCAGTTGACTATCTATCTAATTTCTGGAAAATAGACAGACTGTATGACCTGAGCAGCAGGACAGTCATTGTGAAACTCAAGAACCACTTCACAAGATACGGAATTCCCAGCGACAACGGGACACAGTTCTCATCAGAGGAGTTCGCCAAATTTGCCAGGAAATGGGAATTTGACCACTACACAATTTCTCCTGGACATAGTCAAGCTAACGGTAAGGTGGAATCAGCAGTCAACGCAACTAAGCGAGTACTGAGGAAAACCACTCACAAGAAGACAGATGTCTACCTGGCAATACTGGAATTGCGCAACACCCCTGTGCAAGGATTGAACGGTAGTCCTGCACGAAGACTACATGGAAGGAGAGCAAGAACGACACTTCCAACTACATCAAACCTCCTCAAACCACATGGTGCTGAGATACTCACAGAAGAGAGGAAAAATATGAAAGGATTTGCAAGGAAAACAGTCGACAACCAACATGCTAAGGATCTGCCAATCCTGGAAGAAGGTGATGTTGTGCGAATCAAACCCTATAAACTAGGAGATACCAGATGGCAGAGAGCAACAGTTCAGAAACGACGATGAGAGATCAAACGAAGTTGAAACATAGTCAGGACTTCTGATCCGACATAATCGAGTGGATCTGAAGATCGGAGAACTACATAACTCCAGGGAAACCACCATAACTCCAGGGAGACCACCAGACGCGGAGAAGATTGAGAAACCTTTTCAACCTTAGCTGACACAGAAAAAGCCAACACAAAATGCATCACCAGAAAAAGATGCAACTCGTGAAACACATAACACAGAGAAAACAAAACCAAAGTGACACAAGAGAAGAAACTAGAAGTGGTGCACAGAATGTACACACTGAAAAGAAAGACACTTCTGAAAGAAACACCATCACAATCAACACCATCACATATTCTAAGGGGAGTAGGAGGCAACCGTGGCTGACAAGAGAAGTTAGGGATAGAATAGAACTATAAGAAAAGATGTATAACACAGCAAAGATTAGCCGGAAGCCAGAGGATTGGGAAACTTTCATAGGACAACAGAAGGAAACAAAATGGGCAATACGGGCTGAAAAGATGAAGTACGAAGGGAAGCTGGCCAGGAATATAAAGAAGGACAGTAAAAGCTTCTTTAGATATGTTAAGGGAATAAGAGTAGCAAAGTCAAATGTGGGTCCCTTGAAGGCAGACACGGGTGAAATTATTATGGGCAACAAGGAAATGGCAGAAGAGTTGAATAGGTACTTCGGATCTGTCTTCACTAAGGAAGACACAAACAATATCCCAGATGTACTGGAGGACAGAGGATCTAAGGGGGTAGAGGAACTGAAATACATTTTCATTAGGCGAGAAATAGTATTGGGTACGCTAATGGGAGTGAAGGATGATAAATCCCCTGGGCCTGATGGTCTGCATCCCAGGGTCCTCAGGGAGGTGACTCTAGAAATAGTGGACGCATTGGTGATCATTTGCCAATGTTCAATAGATTCAGGATCAGTTCCTGTGGATTGGAGAATAGCTAATGTTATCCCACATTTCAAGAAAGGAGCGAGAGAGAAAACGGGGAATTACAGACCAGTTAGCCTGACTTCGGTGGTGAGAATTATGCTGGAGTCAATTATTAAAGAGGTAATAATGGGGCATTTGGATAGCGGTAAAAGGATTAGTCCAAGTCAACATGGATTTACTGTATGAAAGGGAAATCGTGCTCTACTAATCTTCTGGAATTTTTTGAGGATGTGACAAGTAAAATGGATGAAGGGGTGCCAGTGGATGTAGTGTATCTAGACTTTCAGAAAGCCTTTGATAAGGTCCCGCATGGGAGACTGGTGACTAAAATTAGAGCACATGGTATTGGGGGTAGGGTGTTGACATGAATAGAAAATTGGTTGGCAGACCGGAAGCAAAGAGTAGGAGTGAATGGGTCCTTTTCAGAATGGCAGGCAGTGGCGAGTGGAGTGCCGCAAGGCTCGGTGTTGGGGCCGCAACTGTTTACCATATATATTAATGATTTGGAAGAGGGAATTAGGAGCAACACTAGCAAGTTTACGGATGACACAAAGCTGGGTGGCAGTGTGAACTGTGAAGAGGATGTTAGGAGGTTGCAGGGTGACCTGGACAGGTTGAGTGAGTGGGCAGATGCGTGGCAGATGCAGTATAATATAGATAAATGTGAGGTTATCCACTTTGGCGGCAAAAACAAGGGGGCAGATTATTATCTCATTGGGGTTAAGTTAGGTAAGGGGGAGGTACAGCGAGAGCTGGGTGTCCTTGTACACCGGTCACTGAAAGTTGGCGTGCAGGTTCAGCACGCAGTGAAGAAAGCTAATGGAATGTTGGCCTTCATAACAAGAGGATTTCAATATAGGAGCAAAGAGGTTCTTCTGCAGTTGTATAGGGCTCTGGTGAGACCACATCTGGACTATTGTGTACAGTTTTGGTCTCCTAATTTGAGGAACGACATCCTTGTGATTGAGGCAGTGCAGCCCAGGTTCACGAGATTGATCCCTGGAATGGCGGGACTGTCATATGAGGAAAGATTGAAAAGCCTAGGCTTGTATTCACCGGAGTTTAGAAGGATGAGGAGGGATCTTATAGAAACATATAAAATTATAAAAGGACTGGACAAGCTAGATGCAGGAAAAATGTTCCCAATGTTGGGTGAGTCCAGAACCTGGGGCCACTTTCTTAGAATAAAGGGGAGGTCATTTAAGACTGAGGTGAGAAAAAATGTTTTCACCCAGAGAGTTGTGAATTTATGGAATTCCCTGCCACAGAGGGCAGTGGAGGCCAAATCACTGGATGGATTTAAGAGAGAGTTAGATAGAGCTCTAGGGGCTAGTGGAGTCAAGGGATATGGGAGGAAGGCGGGCACGGGTTATTGATAGGGAACGATCAGCCATGATCACAATGAATGGCGGTGCTGGTTCGAAGGGCCGAATGGCCTCCTCCTGCACCTAGTTTCTATGTTGCTACAAAGACTAGGGCAGGAAGAGTTGTCAGACCGCTGGAAAGATATGGCGAGTATGTCAAGAAGTAAGATGTTTTGTTGTAATGTACCTACATGCTTAAGAGAAGAAAGCATGTTAATATTATTTTGTGTTATTGAAACAAGTCACAAGTGTGGCTATGGTGAAATTGTGAAATAAGACAGAACAGTTGTTTTATTCAGTTAAGTTAAACCATATTCAATGGTGTAATATTATGAAAAGTGTTTAGGTTTGTTTTGGATCGTTGGAAATGTAATCCCAAAATATCAAAAAGGAAAGGATGTGACAATATCCACGTAATTTATGCATATGAGGTGTACTCATTCTCGCACATGCTCAGACTCGTGCATATAATTATATAAATCAGCCAGTGAGCTTTAACTTGGAAATAAATCATTCTTGCTTTTGATCCCAACATGAGTTTGTGTGGCGCCATCTTTCTCCGTCTAATATGTGCTAGTTTTACCCTATATCGCAAGCAGACACATATCAAAACATATGTTTAGGTATAACTTATTAAAATGGAAGGGCATGGTAACGGGCCTGTGTACTAACACTATTCCAACCCTGCAGACCTAGTTAGGTGTTGGAAGGAACTGCACATGCTGGTTTAAACCGAAGATAGACAGAAAAAGCTGGAAAACTCAGTGGGACAGGCAGCATCTCTGGAGAGAAGGAATGAGTGATGTTTCGGGTGGAGACACTTCTTCAGACTGGTTAGGGATAAGGGAAACGAGAGATATAGACGATGATGTAGAAAGATAAAGAACAATGAATAAAAGGTATGCAAAAAAGTAACGATAACAAAAGAAACAGGCCATAGGTAGCTGTTTGTGTTTAAGAAGGAACTGCAGATGCTGGAAAATCGAAGATACACAAAAATGCTGGAGAAACTCAGCGGGTGCAGCAGCATCTATGGAGTGAAGGAAATAGGCAATGTTTTGGGCCGAAACCCTTCTTCAGATTGATAGGGGGTGGGGGGGGGGGAGAAGAAAGGAAAAAGGAGGAGAAGGAGCCCGAGGGCTGAGGGAGAGATAGGAAGGGGAAGAGACAGCAGGGGCTAACAAAATTGGGATAATTCAATATTCGCGCCCCCAGGATGTAGACTGCCCAAGCGGAATATGAGGTGCTGTTCCTCCAATTTCCGGTGTTGCTCGCTCTGGCCATGGAGGAAACCCAGGACAGAGAGGTCGGATATGGAATGGGAGGGGGAGTTGAAGTGCTGAGCCACCGGGAGGTCAGGTTGGTTATTGCGGATCGAGCGGAGGTGTTCGGCGAAACGATCGCCAAGCCTCCGCTTGGTCTCACTGATGTAGATCAGCTGGCATCTAGAGCAGCGGATGCAATAGATGAGGTTGGGGGAGATGCAGGTGAACCTCTGTCGCACCTGGAACGACTGCTTGGGTCCTTGAATGGAGTCGAGGGGGGAGGTAACGCGACAAGTGTAGCATCTCTTGTGGTTGCAAGGAAAGTGCCCGGGGAGGGGGTGGTACGGGAGGGAAGGGAAGAATTGACAAGGGAGTTACGGAGGGAGCGGTCTTTCCGGGCACTTTCCCTTGCAACCGCAAGAGATGCTACATCTGTTGCTTTACCTCCCCCCTCGACTCCATTCAAGGAGTCGTTCCAGGTGCGACAGAGGTTCACCTGCATCTCCTCCAACCTCATCTATTGCATCCGCTGCTCTAGATGTCAGCTGATCTACATCGGTGAGACCAAGCGGAGGCTTGGCGATCGTTTCGCCGAACACCTCCGCTCGGTCTGCAATAACCAACCTGACCTCCCGGTGGCTCAGCACTTCAACTCCCCCTCCCATTCCGTATCCGACCTCTCTGTCCTGGGTCTCCTCCATGGCCACAGCGAGCAACACCGGAAATTGGAGGAACAGCTCCTCATATTCCGCTTGGTGAGTCTGCATCCTGGGGGCATGAACATTGAATTCTCCCAATTTTGTTAGCCCCTGCTGTCTCCTCCCCTTCCTATCTCTCCCTCGGCCCTCGGGCTCCTCCTCCTCCTTTTTCCTTTCTTCTCCCCCCCACCCCCTATCAGTCTGAAGAAGGGTTTCATCCCGAAACGTTCCCTATTTCCTTCGCTTCATAGATGCTGCTGCACCCGCTGAGTTTCTCCAGCATAGTTAGCTGTTTGTTGGGTGAAAACGAGAAGCTAGTGTGACTTGCGTGTGGGAGAGATAGAGAGAGGGAATGCTGGGGCTTCCTGAAGTGAGAGAAATCAATATACCACTGGGCTGTAAGCTGCCCAAGCGAAATATGAAATGCTGTTCCTCCGATTTGCATTCAGCCTCACTCTGACAATGAAAGAGACCTAGGACAGAAAGGTCTGTGTGGGAATGGGAAGGAGAATGGGAATTGTTTAGCAACCGGGAGATCAGGTAGGTTCAGGCAGGCTAAGCGAAGGTGTTCAGCGAAATGATCACCCAGTCTACGTTTGGTCTCGCTAAAGTCCACATCTTGAACAATGGATACAGTACATGAAGTTGGAGGAGGTGCAAGTGAATCTCTGCCTAAGCTGAAAGGACTGTTGCTGTCCCTGGACAGAGTCGAGGGAGATAGTATAGGGACAGGTGTTGCATCATCTGCGGTTGCAGGGGAAGGTACCTGGGGAGGGGGTGGTTTGGGTGGAAGGAATGAGTCAACCAGAGAGTTGCGGAGGGAATAGTTTCTGGAGAAGGCGGAAAGGAGTGGAGATGGGGAAATGTAGCTCGTGATGAGATACCGTTGGAGGTGGCGGAAATTTCAGAGGATTATGTGTTGTATGCGACGGCTGATGGGTGGAAGGTAAGGAGTAGGGGGACTGTCTCTGTTGCGAATAGGGGATGGGGGAGCAAGGGCAGAGCTGCGGGATACAGAGGGCCTCATCTATGATGGGAGAGGGGAACCCCCGTTCCCTAAAGAATGAGGATATCTTGGATGGCCTGGTATGGAACACCTCATCTTGGGCGCAGATGTGACATAGACGGAGGAATTAGGAGTAGGGGATAGAGTCTTTGCAGGAAACGGTGGAAAGAAGTGGGGTTTTTTAATCAACGTCAGTTGATAGTCCATTTCCTGTGATGGAGACAGAGATCATGAAAGGGGCGGGAGGTGTCGGAGATGGTCTAAGTACATTTTTAGTGCAGGATGGAAATTGGTGGTGTAGTTGATGGAAGTCCATGAGATCTGCATGGGTGCAGGAGGTAGCACCGATGCAGTCATCAATGTAACGAAGATAGAGTTCGGGGATAGGGCCTGTTTCGACGAATGCAATCAACCTGGCGTGCACAATCAAATAAGATCAAATAGAACAAGTTGTCCTACAACTTTAGGCTGTGCACGCCATTCGCTAGAAGAAGGATGGTTCTGTGGTCGAAGAAGAAACGGAGGGCTTTAAGGCCTTCCTGGTGGGGGATGGAGGTGTTGAGTGACTGAACGTCCATAGTAACGATGAGGGAGTGGGGCTCAGAAAGGGGAAGTCATTAAAGAGACAAAGGGCATGCGAGGTATCTTGGACCGGGGGGGGGGAGATAGGATGGAGTCGAGGTACGTGGAAATCATTTCCGTAGGACAAGAGTGGGCAGAACATTGGGTCTGCCAGGGCAGTTGTGTTTTTGGATTTTGGGGAGATGTTAAACCCGACAGTGCGGGGCTGTGAAACGATAATTTTGGAGACTGTGGACGGCAGACAGCCAGAAGTTATGAAATCAGTAATGGTGTTTGAGATTAAGGCCTGGTGCTCATCTGTGGGATCATGGTCGAAGAATAAGTAGGAGGTGTCTGAGAGTTATCGTCTGGCCTCAGCCTGGTAGAGGTCACCGCGCCAGACTACCATGGCTACTCCCTTGTGGACAGGTTTGATGATAATGTCGGGGTTGCTGCAGAGTGAGTGGAGGGCTGTATGTTCAGAGGGGTGAGGTTAGAGTAGGTAAGGAGAGTGGAAAAGTTGAGACGGTTGATGTCATGCCAGCAGTTGGAAATAAAGAGGTCTAGAGAGGGTAGAAGGCCATTCTGGGGAGTGCAAGATGAGGGAGACCGATGGAGACGGGAGAAGGGGTCATCACTGGGTGGTGACTCCTTCCCATAGATAAAGGCGCAGAGGCGACAGAAGAAAAGGTCTACATCATGGCGGACCCAGAACTCGTTGAGGTGGGGGTGGAGGGGTATGAACACGAGGCCTCTGTTGAGGACAGACGACGAGGGCGAGGCCTCGGTTGAGGATGTTACGTGGTTCCATGGATACACCTGCATTACTGGGGCAGCAGAAGGTGCAGAGGCAACCAACATGAGAATAAAACTCCTTAATGTCATCCACACATCTGTTTCTGCAAATAGATGTGACATCAACATTACCTCAGGCTCATTGTGGGAGACAGGAAATACTGATCATCAGAAGCTTACAGTGTTACAAACAGTTGTAATGTTACAACATTTTTAGATTTTAAAAATCAAGTCTGCAATTTATCCCATCAGATAAAGCATAAAAAGAAGTTCAATTTGACACCTAATTCACTTTCATATCTTCAGTATTAAAAATGGTATGGCCATTTTTATACTCGGAAATTAGCATCTTGTTCCCTATTGCTTTTCCATTGACTTAACACAAAAGCTGTGATCGAGGACAGTCAAAAGCCCATAACTTTCTTAAAAATTAAAAGAACTGAAAGAAATTTTCAGTTATTATAGATTGAAGCATTCTGATACAAATATGAAACAATCTTACATTGATGACCTGAAATTAAAGCACATAATTAGTTAGTTACCCAATTGTAGCTAATTACATAATTCAATTACTAGATCTAAACATCTATCCCTTTCTTAAGAAAAGATCAAAAATTTTAAATAGCCTAAGTGTCCAAATAACATACACACAAGAATTCACAATATAACATGATTTTTAAATCTCATTGTCATGGATTTATAAGCCAAATGGAAGGAATTTAGTGTTTAATACCTGTAAATTAATGGCCATTTAAATCATCTTGCGAGTGGGTTTTTCTGGAACGCGATCATTTGGAACGTTGCGGTTGCGGTGAATTTAAACCCCATATTGGCAGGAAAAATATTGCCGATTCGTATGGGGAAAAAATCACCGTTTCGCAACGTAAAATGTGAATTAAAGGCATCTTAAGGAGCACTTTTATACATAAAATAAACGGTTTTCCTTTACCTGTCCCGTACGTGAAATCCGTCCCCGTTGACGGCTTTAGAAGCTGATTTTTAAATTACTTCAGCGCTGAACTTGTCGGGCGATTAAAAAAAAAAATTCTCAGAACGCCCGTCGGAACAATTCTTCAGCAAAAGCTTGCACTCCAAGAAAATATAATCCAGGACAGGAAGGTGAAAACCGCATTTTAACCCCGCCCCCCCCTCAAAGGCGCCAAAATCGCGCACACGGCCAGTGGCAGAACTGCAGCGCCGCTGAAGGTAAGTTTTGTAACATACCTACAAACAGTAATGAAAAGCTCCAGGCAAACTCACTGTTTTGATGAATCACCATTGTTAAGGAATTGATTGAGATGGCCATCACAATGACCTGCAATCCATATGCAATCAAATTCCAACATCCTGTCAAGTACAGATGATGAGGATTAGAGATCATGTTTCATTGATAACATTAGAAATTTTAAAATCAATTAATGATCTGCTCCTTACCGATCTTTTCATCTTCAGGTAACTTCTGAACAGTGAATGATAGAATCAAAGCCACAAGCTGGACCAATACACTGCATAAACCTGCCGCCAGTACACGGTTAACACCTGGAGTAAAAATCCACCAGTGAAGGTCAGCATTTCACATAGTTATTAACAGGAAATTAAACATGTAAAATGCAATAATCCCACTCCCAACAATGGAATACACGCTTTTATATATTGGTTCTGGGAGGGACCTGGAACATGGAAGGGCTGGTTCCTCGAGAGGAAGGTCCCACTAGAACCTCAGTGTTAGGGGTGAGGATTCTGGGAAACTAACCCATGATAGGAAACAGGTGTGTGAGTGCGCGTAGACTTATACTGCAATCATTGCTGGCCCATTCTATGTGTGTCAGTCTGACATATTAATCAAATGATGATTAACACATTTTTCCAGGGCATTAGGAGAGGAAACGTGGAACATCCTGTGTCTCTATACGCCGATGACGACCTCTTTTATGTGAGCAACCCTACAGCTAGCAGCCCTGCAATTGTGTCCTTGTTAGATCAGTTTGCTTACCTTTTGAAATAGGCTCGATTCTTCTAGCTCCGATTAATTTGAATTAAAAAAACATACGGAGGAAATCCGATTATACATAGTGCTATACGTATGTGGAAACAATTAAAACCCACTCTAAAATTGGGTAAATGATCGCTTTTTCTCCCGATTGCAAATAAGCCTTCTTTTAAACCATCTGTTTTAGATAGAGGATTTGTTCAATGGAAAACCCATGGAATTAAAACGGTGGGAGACCTTTACCAAAAAGGCATTTTTCTCTCATTTAAGGAACTACAGCAGAAATACGAGTTACATGCTAATAATTTTTTTAGATATCTGCAACTCAGAGACTATGTAAAACTACATACGCAAGACTATAGATTTAGGGGTCCAGAAACCCTTGATGAATGTTTGATTAGACATCCCAATACAAATAAATTAATATCTTATATTTATAATATCCTCTTAGATACTGAGGTTCCGTCTTCAGAATCATACTGACGAGCATAGGGAAGATGAGCTGGCTCAACCCATAATAAAAGACACATGGGATGAAAGCTTACAATATATAAATCACTGTTCGTTAAATGCTAGACACTCTTTGATACAATTCAAAATACTATATAGACTACATTATTCGAAGGCAAAATTAAATAGGATTTTTCCAAATATTTCCCCTCTCTGTGATAGATGTCAATTTCAAGAAGCCAACAACGCATACATTTGTAACTTGTATAAAAATTCAAAAATTTTGGGTGAACATTTTAAAAATTATTTCTGAAGTTATCAACATCCAACTGGACCCAGAGCCAAAATTAATAATATTAGGATTATCAGAACATTGCACAAACTTTACGATAAGTCAGAAACAATTTCTTGATTACATTCTAATAACTGCGAAAAAATTAATACTAAAATTTTGGGAAAAAACAGCAGCCCCCACAATTAAAATGTGGATTACGGAAATGACTGAGACCTTGCATTTGGAAAAAATAAGATTTGTCTTAATTGACAAACCAGAATCTTTTGTTAGAATATGGTCTACATTTATTGAATTTTTGAAAAAGTGAATTGGTTTAACACAAAATCAGGGTTGAAACCCGAGTTTGGGACTGGATGAATTTATACTCAACATTTCCTGGATCTATCTCCATGATCTTGTTATTGGTAGTTTCCTTTTGCGTCTCCTTTTTTTCACTATTACTTTCTCTCATCTTTTGCTCCCTTTATCTTTATTCTTTAAAAAAAAACTGAAGCTATGTAAGAAATCTGTAATTAAATTGTCGCTTACTATTATTTGTATCCATGCTTCTAATAAAAATATAAAAAAAATAAAAAAAAGTTCACATCAGCTTCAGTTCTGGGTCCCATTCACAGTAACCATTTATTCCCCCTACACTTGACTCAACCTTTAGACAATGGGGTTTGAATGGTCTTATGTGCATTAAGGATTTATACACCAACAACATATTTGATAGTTTTGATAACCTGTACAGAAAATATGGCCTCCCACATGATAATTTCTTTAAATATCTTCAGATCCGCCACTTTGCCATGAAAAGATTTCCCTCTTTTCCTGATCTCCCGCCTGTCACAGTGTTGGATAAACTCACTCTTACCTTTGCAAATAAAGGACTGATCTCTGTATTATATTCTCAACTGATGTCTTTAGGAGATCAAAAACGTGAACAAAGTTAAAACTAGGTGGGAGGATGTTAAAACTAGGTGGGAGGATGACCTTGGTATGGATCTGTCTGAGGAATGCTGGACAGAAGAACTGAAAAGAGTCCATTCCTCGTCATCATGTGCTAGATTGGGGCTCATACAATTCAAAGTTTTACACAGGGTTCATTTATGCAAAACCAGGCTTGCTGACATATATCCTGGGACAGACGCTGGCTGTGACAGGTGCTCCTTCTCTCCACCCCATGCATTCTGGTCCTGCCCCAAACTTGGTGGCTACTGGGCAGTGGTTTTTAAAACCATCAGTGAAGTCCTTGGGGTGACAGTGAGGTTTTGCCCGCTTGTAGCTGTATTCGGTGTAGCAGATGAAACTTTGGGTTTAAATGCAAACTAGTCTGACACCATTGCATTTACATTGCTTTTGGCCCGTAGGATAATTTTGCTGGTCTGGAAATCTACCACTCCTCCATCTGCTGCAGCTTGGCTGGAGGATGTAATGTTTTGTCTAAAACTAGAAAAGATCAAATTTACACTGAGGGGGTCTGTGAAAAAGTTTTATTCGAAATGGGAACCTTTTTTTGTCATACTTTGAGTCTAAAATAACTACCCACTGACTGAGGGCACTTGATTGTAGTTGGGGATCTGCCTTTATTTATGTTTTACTTTATTTATTTACTTATTTTTGTTTACACAAATATTGATGACCTCACAGGAAGGTTGATGCATAATGAATGAGTGTATTCTGAACCATCTGACATGTTGTGGGTATGTATGGGCCTGCGCCTTGGAAGAATGTAGAGGTATTGCTGTCCAAATGTGCATCTGTATTTGTGATATGTTGTATTGTGAATACATCAGCTGCCAAGGGGTGTTCAGGGAGGGTGGGTGAGGGTAAATTTGTTGTTATATATAAAAAACAAAATGGAGGGAGATGTAATGCATTACGTCAGCTGTATTGTATCTTTCCTTCAATAAATAATATTTATTCTAAATGATGAGTGACATAAGTCACGGTGGGTGCCGGGGCGATGCGTTCACTAGCCCTGGGGAGACCAGTGGCGGGAACTCCGAAATCTCTCCTGGTCTCCACCCTGTACAGAGCTTGTTAGCGCAATCTTTTGAGTCATCTCTGCAAGTGAAAATTGATTTCTATTTTCACCCCATCTGATAAAAAGTCACCAACCTGAACCATTAGATCTCCAGATCGACTCAGGTGATGGAATAAAAAGTGGCATCCACCAAGTCAACTACTCCAGGAAAGTGATTACAAATGATTAAAACAGAACACTGCTCTTCAATTGATCCAGCCAAGGTTGTCTGTCCCACATAAATAATTTCTAACTGTATAGTCAGCATGAATATCTCAACAACTTCCATCACATCACCCACTGTCCGTCTGAAATCCTGGGAACACAGCCCCGCTTCCTGTACTCTCTGCTTGTAATTGAACATTTTGTAAATCTACACAGGCATCCCTTGAAGCACAAATTACATCATTCCTACTGCAGGGCCTAAAACTGCTCTCCATCCTCCAGTTGTGGTCTAACCAGGATGGTGCAGCATAACTTGTAGCCCTGTACTCAGTGCTTAGGATTTAAAGACCAGCATTCCGTGGACTAGGGTGATGACTTTCTGTGGCCATCAATGACAATTTAATGATCAATAAACGCAGATCCTCCACTCCCCTCAGAATTATTGAACCCTCACTGCTTTTCACCATTTAAAAACTACACTGTTCTGTCTTTAAGGACAAATGATACATATTTCCCTGCAGTGAAATTCATTTGCACTACCAAGCAATCCCATAACTCTTCACTGGTTACAATGCAATCTGTCTTTGCATCCATGGTGAGCTTCTAATGCCACTCTTCATCCCATCATTTGAGTAAATATGAAGTCTGATTACACTCCCAACACATTTCCTTACAAGAGACGATCAATTACATCAGAGCACCAGAGCATCCTGTAGCTTTCCATAGCTGATCAACATTGTGCTGAACTGTGCTGGGTGTGGACAACAACTCTAATAATAATAATAATACATTTTATTTATATAGCGCTTTTCAAGGACTCAAAGTCGCTTTACATTGAGAGTCAACATTAAAAAAAAAAAAATAGAGCAGTAAGACAGAGATGCAAAGGGGAGGGGGACATGGGACTAAGGGTATGCAGAGGTGAAGAGATGGGTCTTGAGGCGGGACTGGAAGATGGTGAGGGACTCAGAATTTCGGATCAGTTGTGGGAGGGAATTCCAGAGCCTGGGAGCTGCCCTGGAGAAGGCTCTGCCTCCAAAAGTGCAGAGGTTTGATTTCGGAGTGGAGAGGAGACCAGCTGATGTAGATCTGAGGGACCATGAGGGTTGGTAGGGGGAGAGGAGGTCAGTGAGATAAGGGGGGGCCAAGTGGTTGAGGGCTTTGTAGGTGAGGACCAGGATTTGGTAGATGATCCGGTGGGAAATGGGAAGCCAGTGAAGTTCTTTGAGAACTGGGGTGATGTGGTGCCAGGATTTGGTGTGGGTAATGAGTCGGGCGGCAGCGTTCTGGACCAGTTGGATTCGGTTGATGTTGCTGGAATTGATGCCAAAGAGAAGAGAGTTACAGTAGTCCAGTCGGGAGGAGATGAAGGCATGGATGAGTCTTTCAGCAGCGGGGGGTGTGAGAGAGGATCTGATTTTGGCAATGTTGCGGACGTGAAAAAATGATGTTTTGACAACATGGCGGATGTGAGGCTCAAGGGAGAGGGTTGAGTCAAAGATCACGCCAAGGTTGCGGGCCTGAGGAGATGGGGAGACAGTGGTGCCGTCAATAGTGAGAGTGGGGTTGTTAATTTTAGTGAGTGTTGATTTGGAGCCAATGAGGAGAAATTCTGTTTTGTTACTGTTTAATTTAAGGAAGTTGAGTTGCATCCAAGATTTGATGGCTGACAGGCAGGAGTTGATATGGGAGAGAGGGGGGTGGTGGGGGAATTTGGTGCTGAGATAGATCTGGGTGTCATCAGCATAGCAGTGGAAGTCCAGGTTGAAGTGACGGAGTATATGACCAAGGGGGAGGATGTAGATGATGAAGAGGAGGGGACCAAGAACGGAGCCTTGGGGAACGCCTTGAGTGACAGTGGCTGTGGCAGAGGTGTGGTTATGGAGAGAGATGAAGTGGGATCGGTTGGAAAGGTAGGAATGGAGCCAGCTGAGTGCAGAACCTTCAATGCCAAGGTCCTTAACTCTGAACTGAATCCTTGACATGTGCCATTAAAATCCAAACGTCCAGCAGATTTCCCTGCCCCTGGATGCGGGGCCAAGGACTGTAGATGCTGATGGTCCAGATGAAGCAGCTTGGTGTACTTACCTGGATACTTATTCCAATCCAACCTCTCTCCAGACTACCACAGTGATCATTACCATCTGAGTAAGGATTATGTGCGCGCATACCTTGAATTGTGATCCAGCAAAGGATGGCAACAAGAGACACAATGTTACAGATACGCTGGTCAGGTAACCAACGTCTGATCTTCTTCATATCTACGGAGAAACAATGAAGAACATTCACAATGTGAAATCCACGCACATGGTTCACAGTAACAAAGATGTCAACGAATGCCCCAAAAACAAGGAGACCCAATCATCCCTGAAATGGAGTGGACACCAGAGCACTGGCAGCAAGGGCGCAGACAAAACCCCGCCCCAAAAAACACCATAGGGAAATCCTTCCATTCCATATTTATGCAATCACAACATCTAGCTGTGGACATGGAAATGGCAGGTATGCTGCAGTTTCCCCATGTATGGTGCAGCAGAGGAGGCAAGAACCCCTGTGAATCAGACCAGTGTGTTACCCTTGTGATCCTGCGAGCTGCAACTGACCTAGTTTGCCAGTGGTGACAATAACCACCCACAGTTCAACACTGATGTTTTTCGACCCCGATGCCTGTGTGATGCTGAGAATTTACTACTGCGATCATCGGTGTCTGACCAAAGATTATTAATGCACGTACCTTTAAATGTGATCTGAAATGTGTCCTGCAACCAACATTTACCCCTGTTCACAGCTGTGGAGAAACAATGAAGGACATTCAAAACACGAAATCCACACATGGTTCAACATAAGAAGCAGAAAAAGAGTTCCTGGTTAAGTAATTAAGTTTATTGGCCAAGTAATCACATACAAGGAATTTGCCTTGGTGCTCCGCCCACAAGTAACAACATGACATACAGTGACAGCTACGAATGACTCCGAAAACACTAAACATTAATAATAATAAAACATTAATGGTAAAACACCATTGATCAAGCATGTGAACCAACAAAATACCAGATCAAAGATCAAGATCAAAGGGAGGCTACAGATTTTTGGCTGTTGAGTAGTGCAACTACTCGTGGATAAAAAACTGTTTTTATGTCTGGCTGTGGCAGCTTTGACAGTCCGGAGTCGCCTTCCAGAGGGAAGTGATTCAAAGAGTTTGTGGCGAGGATGAGAGGGGTCAGAGTTGATCTTGCCCGCTCGCTTCCTGACCCTTGCAGTGTACAGTTCATCAATGGAGGGAAGGTTGCAGCCAATAATCTTCTCTGCTGATCGGACGATTCGCTGCAGCCTCCAGGTGCCGTGCTTGGTGGCTGAGCCAAACGAGACCATGATGGAGAAGGTGAGAACAGACTCTACGATGGCCGTGTAGAATTGTACCATCATTGCCTGTGGCAGATTATGCTTCCTCAGCTGCAGCAGGAAGTACATCCTCTGTTGTGCCTTTTTGACTGTGGAGTCGATGGTAGCCCCCCACTTAAGGTCCTTGGAGATGATGGTTCCCAGGAATTTAAAAGACTCCACATATGTGACTGTGGTGTTGTTGATGGTGAGTGGGGTGAGGGGAGGGGGAGCTTTCCTAAAGTCCTCAATCAATTCCACTGTCTTAAGAGCATTGAACTCTAGATTGTTGCTACGGCACCAGGACGCCAGCTGTGACACTTCCTGTCTGTAGGCAGATTCCTCCCCATCCTCCTCACACCCTTGTAACGACTGTTCGAACTCCTACCTTCCGGCAGACGTTACAAGGCCTTCTGCGCCCGCAGCTCCAGACTCAGGAACAGCTTCATCCCCAGAGCTATAGCTGCTCTGAACCGGCCCTGCTGAGTGCCCCCCCCCCCCCCCCCATGAACTGTCTCCCTTGGATGGTCACGTCGCACAGACACATTTGCACTTTAGACTTTGACTCTTTTACTGTTCTTTTTAAAACCATGTTCTCGGGGTATCTAAACCTAAATGTTATTAGTTGTTTAAGTTATGACATCGGATGGAAGCTGCAAACCAAATCTAGTTGCACATATGTGCAATGACAATAAAAATATATTATTATCCTGGATCAGTCCAATCGGGGTTGTGTCGTCCGCAAACTTGAGAAGCTTGACAGAGGTGTCTGTGGAGGTGCAGTCGTTGGTGTAGAGAGAGTAGAGGAGAGGAGAGAGTACACAGCCTTGCGGTGCTCCTATGCTGAGTGTTTGCGGGTCCGAGATGTGCTTTCCCAGCCTCACATGTTGCTTCCTCTCTGTCAGGAAGTTGGTGATCCACTGACAGAGGGGTTCAAGCACAGTCAACTCGGAAAATTTGGAGTGTAGTAGCTCTGGCACAATGGTGGTGAATGCAGAGCTAAAATCAACAAACAGGATCCTCGCATAGGTCCCCTGGCGGTCTAGGTGCTGTAGGATGAAGTGCAGGCCCAGGTTGACTGCATCATCCACAGATCTATTGGCCCAATATGCAAACTGTAGAGAGTCCAGCAGGGAGTTTGTGATATTTTTCAGCTTGGCCAGCACAAGCCTTTCGAGTGTCTTCATGACTACAGAGGTCAGTGCGACAGGCCTGTAGTCATTAAGACAAGTAATCCTTGCCTTAAGAAGATGGAACCTGGGTCAGTCAGGCTGCTGTGTCACCAAATGCCCCAAATACTGGGGCACACAATTTGCCCAGAAATGGAATGGATACTAGAGCACTGTTCAGAAGAGGTTCAGAACTCGCTGACTCTAGCAGCAAGGGCAGGGATATCCTTCCATTTGATATCTTGTGCTATCTCAACATCCGCTGAGGAAAAGAACTGAATAATTTATAACAAAATTAAAAGTTGTTGTTTTTCAGAATCACCCAGAAGTCCTTGTCCACAAATCACTGAAAATTAACAAGCTGTTACAGAGCCTGTTGTTATTAAAGTGGTAAACAAAAGGTTGCAAGTGCAATGACAATGCCCAATTCACCACTTGCCCCCGCTGAACCTAGGAAAATTGTGACCGAGACCGTTCATCTGCCTCTGGCGTTTCCCTCCTTCCCTTCGCCACTGGACCAGTCTCCCTAATGTTGCTTGCTGCTCAATTGATCCTCAAAACCCTACCCCCGTTCATTGCCATAATAGACAAATAGGTACAGGAGTAGGCCATTCGGCCCTTTGAGCCAGCACCACCATTCAATGTGATCATGGCTGATCATCCCCAATCAGTACTCCGTTCCTGCCTTCTCCCCATATCCCCTGACCGCTATCTTTAAGAGCCCTATCTTTCCATCTTGTGCCCAATGTTAACTAGTGTCTATATTTATACAATTACAATTGTATACAGAGCCCAAGCCACATAGCATGCAAATAGGACCTTCAGCCTATTCTTCCAAACGCTGGGCCACAGCCTTCCCATTTTCACACATCCTACTCACTTTTTTCCCCTCCACGTTGTAATCAGGTTCACTACAGATTTCATGCTATATTTCAAAACATTTATGATTTAAAGTTTCCAAAAAAGCCAAAACCACTTTCTGAGAGCATCCACTGATGATGTTACAATGCACCAATCACAATGGGCTCTCAAGCTGCCTGCCAACTGCCACAATGACATCAAAATGGAACGCCGCTCCCCTCTCCTCCTCTTCCTCCTCTTCCCTCTCCTGTCCTCCCCTCTCTCTCTTCCCTCTTTCTCTCTCTGTCCTCTCCAACTCTCCTCTTCTTCCCTCTCACTCCCCCCCCCCTCTCCCTCCTCCCCGCTCTCTCCCCCTCAGTAGCACGACAACTTCACTCTCTGCCCCTCAGTATATATATATTTTTCTAATCAAAAGAGTGGTGGAATATTGCTTTGGGGAATGGGTTGCATTGGGGGACCAGTCCTCCCGTGTGACAAGGACCCAACTTGGTCTAGTTTCCCTCTAAACCTTTCCTGTCCATGTACCTATCCATGTATTTTAAATGTAATTATAGTACCTGCCTCAACTAACCCCTCTGGCAACATGTTCTATATGCCACCACTATCTGTGAGAAACAGTTGCCCTTCAGATTCCTATTAAATCTTTCGCTTCTCCCCTTAAACCTACAGTGCCCTCATAATGTTTGGGACAAAGACCCATCAGTTATTTATTTGCCTCTATACTCCACAATTGGAGATTTGTAATAGAAAAAAAGCACATGTGGTTAAAGGGCACATTGTCAGATTTATTAAAGGGTATTTTTATACATTTTGGTTTCACCATGTAGAAATTACAGCTGTGTTTATACATAGTCCCCCCCCATTTCAGGACACCATAATGTTTGGGACACATGGCTTCACAGGTGTTTATAATTGCTCAGGTGTGTTTAAATGCCTCCTTAATGCAGGTATAAGAGAGCTTATAAGAGAGCACCTAGTCTTTCCTCCAGTCTTTCCATCACCTTTGAAAACTTCTATTGTTGTTTATCAACATGAGGATCAAAGTTGTGCCTACGAAAGTCAACAAAGCCATTATTAGACTGAGAAACAAGAATAAAACTGTTAGAGACATCAGCCAAACCTTAGGATTACCAAAATCAACTGTTTGCAACATTAAGAAGTGAGCTTACTAATTGCAAAGGGACTGGCAGGCTAAGGAAGACCTCCGCAGCTGATGACAGAAGAATTCTCTCTATAATAAAGAAAAATCCACAAACATCTGTCCGGCAGATCAGAAAAACATACTGCTAAAGCAACAAAGGAGTTTTTCAAAGCTAAAAAATGGTCAATTCTTGAGTGGCCAATTCAATCACCCGATCTGACTCAATTGAGCATGCCTTTTATAAGCTGAAGAGAAAACTGAAGGGGACTAGCCCCCAAAACAAGCATTAGCTAAAGATGGCTACAATACAGGCCTGGCAGAGCATCATCAGAAAAGACACCCAGCAACTGATTAAACATGACTATGTTCATTTACATGACATTGCTGTGTCCCAAACATTATGCTGCTCTGAAATGGGGGGACTATGTATAAGCACTGTTGCAATTTCTACATGGTGAAACCAAAATGTGTAGAAATGGCATTTATTAAAATTTGACAATGTGCACTTTAACCAAATGTGATTTTTTTTTCTATTACAAATCTCAAATTGTGCAGTAGGCAAATAAATAAATGATGGTTCTCGTCATCATCATCAGCAGTCACTCGAAAGGAGTATGATTGTCCTCTCCTCTCCATAGGGTTGTCTGCAGATGTCTGTGGAGGCCTATCTGCGATCCACACACCTTGGTGCAACGTGGGCAGTGGGGACCTCCGGTGGTTGGTAGTCGTCGAGCCCCCTTCTCTCTCTCTCTGTCTGTCTCTCTCTCTCTCTCTCTCTCTCTCTCTCTCTCTCTCTCCCTACGGTGCTGTCGCTTTGTCTCTGTGACAAGGCGTAGTTCCATTTCGTAACGTGCAGCTCCTTCCTGCATGGATTTCCTCCAGGTGCGCCTGTCCAGTGCAATGAGCTCCCAGTTGCTTGATGTGATGTGGAATTTCTTCAGACTGATCATGATGTTGTCCTTGAAGCATTTCTTTGGCCCAGCGGGGGCTCGCCGACCTTCCTTCAATTGAGTACAGGATTTGTTTAGGGAGACGTGTGTTGGACATGCGGGTGACATGGCCAGTCCATTGAAGTTGGTGCTGCATTATTGTGGTGCTGATGCTGGTCATGTTGGCTTCCTCCAAAACGCTGATGTTGGTGCGTTTGTCCTCCCAGCTGATCCTCAGAATCTTTCGTAAGGATCTTTGATGGTATTGTTTCAGGGCTCTCAGGTGCCTGTTGTAGGCGGTCCATGACTCTGCTCCATACAGCAGGGTAGAGAGGACAACAGCTCTGTAGAACAGTAGTTTTGTTTGAGCCTTTAGGTTTCTGTCTTCAAAGACACTTTCCCTGAGTCTGGCGTAGGCTCCGCTGGCACAACTCAGGCGATGGTTGACCTTAGAGTCAACGTCAGCTTTTGAGGAAAGAATGCTGCCAAGGTAGGGGAAGTGGTCAACGTTTTCAAGTGTGGTGTCATCCACTTTTATAGTGGGCTGGGTAGATGACTGGTTGGGTGGAGGTTGATGTAGGACCTGGGGCTAGGCCCATGGCTCTGTATGCCTTGGCAGAGGCATTCAGGATGCCCTGGAGGTCTTCTGCACTGTGTGCTGCAATGGCACAGTCATCCGCATACTGAAGCTCCACGATGGCAGTGTCACTCACTTTGCTCTTGGCCTTCAACATATTAAGGTTGAAGAGCCCACCGTCAGTTCTCTAGAGGATAGAGGATTGGGATCCCCTGTGGCAGCTCTTCGCCAATGAGGTGAAGTATGGCAGCAATGAAGACGACAAACAGGGTGGGTGCAATGATGAATCCTTGTTTGACCCCTCATTTCCCCAGTGAAAGGCTCGGACTCAGAGCCGCAGTTGCTGAACACTGTGCCAACATGCCAACAGAGACAAATAAATAAATGATGGGTCTATGTCCCAAACATTATGGAGGGCACTGTATGACATCTACACTAGATGTCTACGCTCGATGTAGGCGATGGTGGGGCCTTGGCAGCTGCACGATCCTCGGCAGCAGCGGGAGCCTTGCAATAGACCCATGATCAGTGGGCGATGAGCGCGAGGTGGGGGGGGGGGGGGAAGACAACGGGGATTCGGCGAGAGGGGACCATCATGAGGGATGGTGGGAGAACAAAGGGGGACCCATTGTGGGGGAGGGGGCATTCTAGTTTTACAATCCTCTGCCCAGGGGATAAGCCTGTGTTAGTTCATTCCGGATAATGTGCTGTGCAAATGGCAGCCAGCCAACAGTCACTAGTCTTTTTCTTTTTTTTTTTTTTTTTAATTTTAATTTTGATTTCAAGTTTTTGTGTTCCTTGAGTTTTATGACTGTTGACAGACCAATTTCCCCTCCGGGGATGAATAAAGTTCTATTGTATCCCATTCCTCTATTCGGGGTAAAATACTTCGTGAATTTATCCTCCTCGCGACCTATACATCTCCACAAGATCACCCCTCATCCTCCTGTGCACAACTGTAACATAACTTCCCAACTTCTCTTTGTCGGGAGGAACTGCAGATGCTGATTTAAATCGAAGACAGACAAAAAATGCTGGAGTAATTTAGTGCATCAAGCAGCATCTCTGGGGGGAAAAAAGTGACGCTTCAGGTCAAGACCCTTTTTCAGAGAAAGGGGAACGACAGATAGAGACGGTACTACGGAAAACAGATTGGAAGATATGCAAAAAGCACCATAATCAAGGAAAGGTGGAGCCCACAATAGGCAGTGGGACAGGTGATAACAAGTTATACAGACAGTGGAACTCAACAAGATGACAGAGCAACTAGTACTACGACCAAGGTGGGGGAGGGATGGAGAGAGGAGATGCAAGAGTTACTTGAAGTTAGAGAAATCAAACATCATACTGCATACAAACATCATGTAAGCTGCCTAAGCAAAATATGAGATGCTGTTCCTCCAATTTATGTTTGGCCTCACTCTGGCAATGGAGACCCAGGGCAAACAGGTCAGTGTGGGAATGGGATGGGGAGTTGAGCTACTTGACAACCAGGAGATAACGCAGGCCGAGGTGGACCGAGCAAAGGTGTTGAGCGAAACATTGCCGAGTGTGCGCTTGGTCTCGCTGATATACAAGAGTCCCCACCTGGAGCAGCAGATATTGTAGATGAGGTTGGAGGAGGTGCAAGGAACCGCTGCCTCACATGAAAGGACTGTCAGTGTCCCTGGGCAGAGTTAAGGGAAGAGGTATAAGAACAGGTGTTGCATCTCCTGTGGTTGCAAGGGAAGGTACCTGGGAAGGGGATGGTTTGGGTGGGAAGGAATGACAACTAGGGGGCTGCGGAGGGAACGGTCTCTGTGGAAAGCAGAATGGGGTGGGGATGCAACGAAGTAGCTAGTGATGGGATCATATTGAAGATTACGAAAATGTCAGGACTATGTGCAGTGTGCAACGGCTGATGGGGTGATAGATGAGGACTTGGACATTAACCCTGAATGGGTGGAGGGGGAGCATGAGCATAGCTGCAGGGCACTGAAGAGACACGTGTGAAGGTGTCATCTCTAATGGAAGAGGGGAACCCCCTTTCCCTTAAGAATGAGGACATCTCGAATCCCAACTTCCATACTCAGTAACTGCATTGATGAAAGCCTTCTTGATCACCCTATCTATGATACCATAAAATGACATACCATTGTCAAATTTCGTCTTCCAGCAGTGAAGATACAGACAGGCAATTAGAGATGCTAAATACATCACCACGTCTATGATCGACAGAATAATAATTGTGAGTTCCAGAGGGGGAAATCCTGCAATGAAAGTAAATTGGAATCATGCATCAGCACATCAGAAAATGTTTTGCGAAAACTGCCCATTCCCATAGATTAGTTTAGTTTAGAGATACAGCACGTAAACAGGTCCTTCGGCCCACCGGGTCCACGCCGACCAGCGATCCCTGGACATTAACACTATCCTACACCCACTAGGGACAATTTTTACATTTACCAAGCCAATTAACCTACAAACCTGTACATCCTTGGAGTGTGGGAGGAAACCGAAGATCTCGGAGAAAACCCACGCACATCACGGGGAGAACGTACAAACTACATACAGACAGCACCCGTAGTCAGGATCGAACCCGGGTCTCCGGTGCTGCATTTGCTGTAAGGCAGCAACTCTACCGCTGCGCCACCGTGACTGCCAGAAAGCAAACTGCCTCCCTATCTCTGGCAGAGAAGTGAATATAACAACTTGTAACTTCAGACATGTACCAACTGACTACGTTCTCTCCAAGATGGGTCAACAAGACTGAATTACTCAGGGATGATTCAAGGCATCAAATACAAAGTTGCAAATGATACAAAACTTGGGAGAAATGCCAAATAGAAAGTAGGATAATAAAAGCTGTTAATATATAGACAGGCTGCTGAAATGGCAGATCATTATAATATTGGGGCCTGTGGAGTCTTACATTGCAGTAGGAGGAAGATACCATGTAAACTAGAATGAATCAGGAAGAACAGCCAGATCTGGGTGTACAAGGGCAACGCTCATTCAAAGTGACAGAGCACATTGAAACCACACTGGCTCCTGGGTATATAAATGGAGGCACAGAACACCAGATGACGAAAGTCATGATGAACCTTTGAAGGACAAATACAAAGGCTTTGGAGGAGAGATTTATCATAATGATTCCTGGAATGAGGAGTCTTGGTTATGTGGGCAGATTGAAGAGGCCAAGGTTGTTATCCTTTGAAAAAAGAGGTTCAATGATGATATTTAAACTACAACTGTCACAGACTGAGTAGATAGAGAGGGTAAAGGAGGACAAAGAATGGGGACGATTGCCCAAAGAATGAAAACTGGTTAGGGTTAGGTCAGCTTTACCAGGGGTCATCGTGGAGATTTATTTAATTGTAATATTTGGAGAGCTGGATAAGTATCTGGAAGAAATATTGTCGGGCAGTGGGGAAAGGGCAGAGGAGAGGGACTGGCTGGATTTCACAGGCTAGGCCAGCATAGACCAGATTGACCAGGCTAGGTTGACTGAATGTGTTGCATTATTTCTCTGAAGTCTAATTTTCCTCTAGGTTTTCTCATCAGTAGTGTTGACAGATTACTTTCTGAAGCTCACCAATAGCAGACGATGACAACATTTAACCTCTTGAATGTCATCCATAAACCGAGCTCACCGTAAATATTCTGTGTGTGATTTTTCTGGATGAAGTTGGCGGGATTGTTTGCGACACAGGTGTATGTTCCACAGTCACGTCTTGAAGCTCCTGGAATCACAAGACTCCTGTTCTGATCTATTAGCTGGTGATGCCGGGAGATTTCCCCTCCATCTTTCCACCACTGATACTCGTCAACATCTCCACTGACATTACAGGTGAGCTGGATGGTGGAACCCAGGGAGCTGGAGTTGGTCGATATCAAAGCTTCTGTCAGCTCAGCTAAAGGGGGAAATGTTGATTAATGAACTGTAATCACTTGCAATGAACAAAACACAAAATTCTGGAGTAACATAGCAGGATTATTTCCAGTCTCAAACTCCCATTGAAAAATCAAGCTCACTCCCTCCTCTTCCCCCAACCTTTCATCAGGCTCTGCTGCACCATGATGACCCGTGGACTTTGAGAATTACTTCCTCGGCAAAGATCTTCCTCTTAGATTCGTGGAGAGATACATCACCGAGACAGGCCCATCATTCATGAGTTTGACATCACTGATGCAGCACAGTTTATTGGTGGAGATCAGTGTTTTGGGAGTGATATGAGTAATTATACATTGATTCAGTACAAAATGAATCTTTCAGAGGTAGCTTTGTAAACTACTCCTAGATCTGTTCTGGAGCACTCTGCAGGCTCTACTATTTACTGTGCAAGTCCTGGTCTGGAGTCTGAAGACCAATACCTCACACTTGTTAGAATTACAATTTATTTGCCATTCCTTAGCTCACCATCCTAACTGATTTGGATCTTGTTGCAAACTTAGACATCCTTCCTTACTGTCTAGTATAACCCCAATTTTGAAATAATCTGCAAATGTTCTAACAATTTACTACATTGTCTTCCAAATTGTATATAACTAGAGCCAGGATTTTCCCATGGATGCCATACGTGCCTCCGTGCCTTTTTTGATGATTTCAGTAAGAAAATGCCTTTTCCACGATTGCGTGCCTAAAGCAGCATTTTTTTGCCATGTTAACAAGAGGATTTCCACCATCGGGGCAAAACCGGTGGCCGCCACCGTCGGTCCTTCATTTGTTCGTGCCGCTGCCCACTGCTTCAGTCTTCTCCAAGATCAGGGGTCTCCAAACTGGCCTGCGGGGCCACATCTGGCCCAGCACTAGCTTTTATCCGGCACGCAGGACGGAGCGCGTGTCAGTTACGCGTCGAGTCGATTTGAGTCGGGGAGCACGGCGGCCCGGAGCTGCTATTTGTGTTGTTACCAGGTCGGTCCCTCGGATTATCAGAGCCGAGACATCACAGGGCCGCCGTGAAGAAGGGTGCAATGGGTGGGGGGTTGGTGGTTGTTCGGCGGCAGTGGTCAAAATCGGGCGGGGAGCAGTGTTCTGCAGGGGAGGGGGGGGGGGCGGCACCAGTGACCTCAGCTGAGGTAGAAAGAAGTTTTCACAACTGTCTGACAGACGGCATAGTTTAACACCGGATCATTTGAAAATAATGTGAGTAATTATGTGGAACTAGGCAACTTTGGTCGTTTAATGTAGTTTACCTTTATAGTATCATTTTAAACTATATTTAGGTGGTGGAAAAACATGCCTTTTTTATGCCTTTTTTGTCAAAAAACTCCCCCAACATCGGGAACTTGTTTCCTGCCTCTAGCGTGTCCAAGCCCTTAACAATCTTATATGTTTCAATGAGATCCCCTCTCATCCTTCTAAACTCCAGAGTGTACAAGCCCAGCTGCTCCATTCTCTCAGCATATGACAGTCCCGCCATCCCGGGAATTAACCTTGTAAACCTACGCTGCACTCCCTCCATAGCAAGAATGTCCTTCCTCAAATTCTCATTCTCTGCTTCCTTCTATGAATCAAATTCTGTATGCAGGGGTTATCCAACTTTGACAACAGTCTTGCAGATGCCTGCAGTCCCCCAGCATATTTATTCTTCTAATTCCCCTTGACTATTTGGGACCTTTACTACACACCCAAAGAGGTGATCATCCCCGTTTTTTCCCCTCAGCTCCACCTCTACAGCTTCACTGGATGACCCATCAGGAATGTCATCTCAGACAATTGCTGTGACATTTTCCTTAATCAGTGAAGTAACTCCCCCTCCTGTATCTCACCTGCCACACCTGTACCCTGGAATATTAAGTTGCCAGTTCTATTCCTTCCTTACCCAGGTTTCCTCAACAACAGTAATTCCCAGTCACATGTACTATCCATGCAGAGTTCATTCTCCTACCCCATCAGTTAATTCTACTGTCCTTCCTCACTGCCCACTGTGCTCCTGTCTATCCTGCTGAGGGATTGCTTTTATCAACTTCCAGCCTTTCACCTGCCTCACTCCTGCTTTGGATCCCACCTCCTGCCTTCTAGATTCAATGATCCTGATTAGCACTGGCAAACCTGCCTACCAGGCCATTGGTTCCCCTCCAGTTCAGGCGCAACCCATCATACAGTGATACAGTGTGGAATCAGGCCCTTTGGCCCAACTTGCCCACACCAGCCAACAATGTCCCAGCTATACTAGTCCCACCTGCCTGCGCTTGGTCCATATCCCACCAAACCTGTCCTATCCATGTACCAGTCTAACTGTTTCTTAAACAATGGGACAATCCCAGCCTCAACTACCTCCTCTGGCAGCTGGTTCCATATACCCACCACCCTCTTTGTGAAAAAGTTACCCCTCTGATTCCTATTAAATCTTTTCCCCTTCACCTTGAACCTATGTCCTCTGGACCTCGATTCCCCTACTCTGGGCAAAAGACTCTGTGCATCTACCCAATCTATTCCTCATGATTCTGTATACCTCCACAAGATCCCCCCTCATCCTCCTGCGCTCCATGGAATAGAGACTCAGCCTACTCAACCTCTCCCTATAGCTCACACCCTCTATTCCTGGCAACATCCTCGTAAATCTTCTCTGAACCCTTTGAAGCTTGACAATATCTTTCCTATAACATGGTGCCCAGAACTGAACACAATATTCTAAATGCGGTCTCACCAAGGTCTTACACAACTGCAACATGACCTCCCAACTTCTATACTCAATACTCTGACTGATGAAGGCCAAAGTGCCAAAAGCCTTTTTGACCACCTTATCTACCTGCGACTTGACCTTCAAGGAACCATGCACCTTTACTTCCAGATTCCTCTGCTCTACAACACTAACCAGAGGTTTACCATTTACTGTGTAGGTTCTGCCCTTGTTCGATGTCCCAAAATGCAACGACTCACACTTCTCTGTAATAAATTCCATCAACCATTCCTCCGCCCACCTGGCCAATCGATCCAGATCCTGCTGCAATTGTTCACAACCATCTTCACTATCTGCAAAACCACTAACTTTTGTATCATCAGCAAACTTGCTAATCTTGCCCTGTATGTTCTCATCCAAATCATTGATGTAGATGACAAAGTTTCGGGCCCAGCACCGAACCCTGAGGCACACCACTGTGCCTCAGGCATCCAGTCTGACAAGCAACCTTCCACCATTACCCTCTGCTTCCTTCTATGGAGCCAATTTGCTATCCATTCAGCGATCTCTGCTTGGATCCCATGCGATCTAACATTCCAGAGCAGCCGACCATGCAGAACCTTGTCGATCGCCATGTACACAACATCTACACCTCTGCCCTCAACATTTTTGGGCATGTCTTCAAAAAAATCAATCAGATTTGTGGGATACGACGTCTAATGCCTGTATATCCTATCTCTCAGAATACTCTCCAGTAACGTACCAACTACAGATGTTAAGCTGACCAGCCTATTTTCTTGAATAGAGGTACAATATTTGCCACCCTCCGGTCCACCGGCACCTCTCCTGTATTTAAGGACAACTCGAAAAAAATTCAACCAGTGCTCCTGCAATTTCCTCTTTATTTTCACACAATGTCCTTGAATATATCAGATTGGGCCTGCAGATTTGTCTCAAACACGTCAGTAACCCTGACTGCTCCAAGTTCCTCCGTCCTACTGTCTTTCTCCTCGGTAAATACAGAGGATAAATACTCATTTAGGACCTTGCCCATCTCCTGCGGCTCCACACAGAGGTGACCGCTTTGATTCCTGAGAGGTCCCACTCTCTACCTCCAATTACCTCTTTTCCCCCTTATGTCTTTATTCAATCTTTTGGGGATGTCTTAATGCTACCCGCCAGAGCTATCTCCTGGCCCCTTTTTGCCCTTCCGAATTCTTTTTTTTTCCCTTCTGAATTCCTTAAAGGCCTGTCTCACGAGTCTGCAGTCATTGGCGGCGAAACAGGAAGAATCTACCGCTCCTGGGCCGCCATAGACCGCGCACTCGGTCAAACGCACAATTCTGGGGCCGTGCGGCTTTGTTCCCAACACCGCACGGTGCTAAAATAAAACCAACACTGTTCAAAAATATGTCCCTACCGCACAGCCTCCGCCAGTGAGGCATGAGTGTGGCACGGCCGCCGCCACAGCCACCGCCAGTGTGGCTCGAGCGCCGTGCGTCGAACTTGCACCGCCACAGCCTCCGCTAGTGAGGCACGTGTGCGGCACGGCCGCCGCCACAGCCACCGCTACAGCGCCGCGATCAGCACAGCCGCCGCCACAGCCGCCGCTAGTGAGTCACGTGTGCGGCACGGCCGCCGCCACAGCCACCGCTACAGCGCCGCGATCAGCACGGCCGCCGCCACAGCCCCGCAGATCCAAAATGACGTCATCGCAGTCGGCCCGCCCTTTTTTTTTACTTACCGCAAGCTCCTGCGACCAGCCGTACTTAAATCACTCGGCATCCGTGCGGCGCTCCCGTGGCATAGGCTCGGCGCTCTCGCCGTTGCCGTGCGGTCCCCTCTACAGGCGAAGCCGCGCTTCACCGCCGATGACCGCAACACCGTGAGACAGAGCCTTTACTCCTTAGTTCCCAAAACTCCTCCAGGAATGCACTTAATCCCAACTTCCGAAACCTGTCCTATGCGTCCTTCTTGTTGTTGACTAACGTCTCAATTTCTCTCCTCAGCCAAGCTTTCTTACTTTTGTCTGCTTTGCCCTTCACTCTAACGGGGACGTACACATCCTGAGCTTTCTTCAGTACACTTTTAAAAACATCCCACTTGGCCGATGTTCCTTTCCCCTCTAATAACCTGCCCCAGTCAACTTGAGCTTGACCTTCTCTCATACCCTCAAAGTTGGCCTTACCCAAGTTGAGCATTTTAACATGTGGACCCGCTCCGTCCCTATCCATAACTATCTTAAACCTAATCAAACTGTGGACACTGGTCCCAAAAGCCTCCTCCTCACACACTTCATTAACTTGCCCTGCCCTATTTCTTAATACTAGATCCAGCGTTGCCCTCTCATGCGTGGGGGGCCTCTACAAACTGCTTAAGACAAATCTCCTGAACACTTTTGAGCAATTGCACCCCATATGAACCCTTCACGCTATGATTTTCCCAGTCCATATTGAGAAAGTTAAACTCCTCTGCTAAAACAAACTTTATTTGACCTGCAGCTGTCTGTAATCTCCTGGCACATTCGATCTTCTAATTCCCGTTGACTGTTCGGGTGTCTGTAGTACACCCCCACCAAGGTGATCATCCCTTTCTTGTTCCTCAGCTCCACCCATATAGCTTCACTAGACGAACCGTCCGTAATATCACCTCTGAACATAGCCGTGACATCCGCCTTAACCAACAATGCTACCCCCCTCCTCTTTTCCCCTCACCACTGTCCCTTCTGAAGCTCCTGTACTCCAGAACATTGAGCTGCCAGTCCTGCCCCTCCCTTAACCAGGTTTCAGTCACGGCTACAAAGTCCCAGTCGCTCGTACCTATACATGCTGTTAGCTCTTCTGCCTTACCCGTCAGGCCCCTTGCATTAAAATACGTGCAGTTTAAACCAACCCTCCTTCCTCGCTCTCCGCCTTTCACCTGCCTATTCTGTCCACTAACCTTTCCCACACCACCCTCCATACCAAATTTTAGCCTCTCATGTGCCTCTGCCCTGCACCTCACTGCCAATCTAGTTTAAACCCTTCCGTGTAGCATTGGCAAACCTTCCCGCAAGGATGTTGGTCCCCCTCCAGTTTAGGCAGCTGAAAGGCGGAGTGAGGAAGGACCCCTTTGATACAGGTCACCCCTGCCCCAGAAGAGATCGCAATTATCGAGAAATATGAACCCCTGCCCCCTGCACCAACTCCTCAGCCACACATTAATTTCCCCGATCTTCCTATTCTTACATTCACGAGGTACTGGAAGCAATCATGACATCACTAACCTGCAGGTCCTGCTTTTCAGTCTCATACCCAATTCCATAAATCCTTGTTGCAGAACCTCCTTCCTCTTCCCACCTACATCATTTGTGCCAACATGCACAACAACCTCCGGCAGCTCCTCCTCACTCTTGAGGATGCCTTGCAGCCGCTCCGAGACGTCCTGGACCCTGGCACCAGGGAGGCAACACACTATCCTGGAGCCTCGCCTGCTGCCGCAGAATCTCCTGTCCGCACCTCTGACGATGGAGTCTCCCACCACTATGGCTCTGCCTGACGTCACTCTTCCCTGTTGAGCCTTGGCACCAGGGTTGGAATCACAGCCCTGGCTACCACTCAATCTTGTCATGTCATCTGCCCCAAGAGGGTGTACCTGTTTTCAGTAGGTAGAGCCACCGTGGCCTCCTGCACTCAACGTTTACTCCTCTTTCTCATAGTCACCCACCTTCACTCTACCCATCTCCTTGGCGTGACAACCTCACTATAGGTCTTGTCCAGGAAACTCTCATTTTTCCAGATGGATCAGAGGTCATCCAACTGCTGCTCCAATTCCCCAACATGTTTATTCAGGAGCTGCACCCGGACACAATTTCTGCAGGTGTAGTTTCCAGAAGCACCTGCAGTGTCCCTGACTTCCCACATCCTGTAGGAAGTACACTGCACCAACTTACCTGCCATTTCTTCAGTGGACAAAAAAACCACAAATTTCTAATCAAGTGTACCCTCCTCGCCAAAGACTCTCGAGCCAAAGACTCACACTTTACTCACCACGGCACTAAGACTCTCAAGCCAAAGACTCACACTTTACTCACCACGGCACTAAGACTCTCAAGCCAAAGACTAACACTTTACCCACCACGGCACTTCACCTCAACAAGGCTGCTCCCAAGAAGGGCACTCTGCTACACCTGCACATCCTTGTCTGTTACCTAATCAACTACTTTAGGGATAATTTATAAATGACTCTAACCTGGGCCTTTGGTGTTCTTTTTAAATCTTCCTTCCCTCTGACTCACCTACTTCCAGCCAATACACGC
Source organism: Malacoraja senta (assembly GCA_038087875.1). Classification (NCBI taxonomy): domain Eukaryota; kingdom Metazoa; phylum Chordata; class Chondrichthyes; order Rajiformes; family Rajidae; genus Malacoraja; species Malacoraja senta. The sequence goes on along the minus strand of CM075985.1, from coordinate 39,710,614 downwards.
CCTCGCTGCTTCTGTCTGCTGCTTCCCTCTGACCTTCATGACAAGGTCCCTCTGGTACAGGTCACTTTTACACCCAGAGGTGATACCAATGGTCTAAAAATCTGAATCCCCGTCCCTTACACTAACTCCTCAGTCATGCATTCACCTTCCTATTCCTACCCTCACTAGCACATAGCACTAGTACAATCCAAAGATCACTACCCTAAAGATCCTGTTAGTACACCTTCTGCCCAAAAAGACAATTGGAGCCATCTTGGGGAACGGCTGCTAACCAGCAGCTGTCCGTTAAATTCACTTTTTTCTTAGTTTTTAGTGAATTCTGTCTATGTTTGTTGGGGAATTTGACTTTTCATATGGGGGGATAAGGGGGAAACTATTTTCTAGGCCCCTACCTGGTCGGTTAGGCAGCTTTTTCTCCGGGCTGCCCCGTCGACCGGTCCTTGCGGCCTACCAGCGGGCCTGGAGTGGCGTTTCCTGGCGGGGACCGGCCAGCACCTTCAGCTTCGGTGGCGGCACAGCGCTGGAGCGCTATCGCGGAGCGGGCGATGCCTTGCCTGGGTCGCCGCGCTGGATCGACGCGCTGGAGCTCCGGTGAGCTGTGACCGCCGAGCTCAACACCTGCGGGACTGCGGAGCGGCCAGCCGCGGGCGGCGACGCCGACTCTAACATCGGGAGCCTCGGAGCTCCATAGTCGGCTTCAGAAGCCACGGACTCCGGTAGGTAATCGGCCGTTCCAGCCATCCCAGCCGCTGTGAGGACTCTCCCGACGCCGGGGCAACTGCACCCAGCGAGAACGGCCAGGAACATCGGGCCTCCGTAGAGGCAACTGTGGAGGCCTAAATAGGCCTGACTTTGGGAGAACTGGGGTTGGGGACTGGACATTGTGCCTTCCCCCACAGTGGTAATCATTGTGGGGGGATGATTTTTGTGTGTAAATGATTATTTTATTCTGTGTCCAAGATGGCTGCCGGAAGGGTGAGTGGACGCTGGCGCGCTTTAATAGCCACTGCTCTCTCTTTCATATTGTGTTTTTGATTTTTGTTTTTGGATTGAATTCTGTCTTTAATTTGTGTACTGGTGATGTCTTTACTATTTATTTCATTCCGCTTACATGTTTCTACTATTTGTTAAACTTTGTAAGGTGTCCTTGAGACTCTTGAAAGGCCCCCATAAATAAAATTTATTATTATTATTATTATTATTATTCCCTGTGTCCATTCCAATTGCAAGACCTCATTCATTTTCCTACCAATTTCATTTGTACCAATGTGCACACAGACTTTCAGCTGTTCACCCTCCCGCTTGAAAATGTTTTGGAGACACCCTGGGCCCCATCATAAGGGAGTAACATTACATCCTCGAGTCTCATTTGCTGCTACAGAATCTCCTGCCTCTCCCCCTCACTAACGGATCTCCTATCAAGATTGCTCTGCCTTACGTCACCCTTCCCGCTGTGCTTCAGTCAAGCCCAATGCCTCAGACCTGACTGTTGCTGATCCTTCCCCCTCCCCGCCAGCAGTTTTCAAAGAGATGTACCTATTGTCAGGGACAATGGCCACAGAATGGCACTTTCTGCCTACTCCCTTTCCTAGTGATCATCCATCTACTTTCTGCCCGAACGCTAGGCGTGACCTCCTCATTGTAACCTCTATCTAAGATCTCAGTTAGCTTTCACTGGATTTTATGGCCATTTCAGATATTCCAGCATCTGGGATTATTTTCCGATTTTCACCAACTGCAGGATCTGCCACGTTTATGTGCAATGGATCATTCATTAACATCATAACAAACAAGTGAAACTACTCACCAAAGAGGTACAACTGTATGATTTTCACCACTTGGTCATCGATTGTGAGTCTGTATTCTCCTTGGTCTTCGAGTCTTAATCCTTTTACCATTAAAGAGGCATTAGAAGGAGTATACTGTAATCTGGACTTGAAATGATCACTTGGTTCCACCAACTCCACACCTGGGATATGATGCAAAATGGTGATAGCACTTCTGCCGGCAGGGATGAACTCCCAAATAATGTCCTTCTTGCTGTCGTCAACTTTAATTTTGGGATCCAGTAAAACTGATGAACCCAGAATTTCATACACTTCTTCGCTTTTGACTGAAAGGAAAGAGTAAATATTTAGCGGTGATACATTGAAATGCAGCATCAAGTGAGAAAAACTTGCAAGCCAGTACTAATTACATGATCAAATGTATTTCATCCACCAACCTGTCCTGGATACCATCTTCACTGTTTACAAACACAGGTAGGTCACCCATAACTGAAGAGCCTGAAATTTTCAAAACGATGCTTACACTAGTGGGCAAGATTCTCCCGCATATTCCTGCCATGAGTTGACCTAGGGTTGCTCACAGCAGCTCAACTGTGGGCACCAGGCAAATTCCCAACTGATACATGGTCACCGAACATCCCAGGGATGTATGTTAGGGCCAACCCTCTTGTCCCACAAAGACCCGCCACAATTCTTCTGCCTCGTGTATCCCATCACACTGCATCTGCCCATTCGCTTATGCAGTTCAGGTTAATCATGGTTAACTCACCCTCCCACCCAGCTTTGTGTCACCTGCAAAATTTGAAATGTCACATTTAATTCTCTCAAAGCACCTCACGAGACTCTGATCCCACTCCCGGGAGCAAGCAGACTCGGACCCACACATGATCGCAGTCCCTTCAAACCAGGAAGCTGTGGAGAGGTGGCTTGGTCCAACTGTGGGATGAGTTCAGTTATTTTCTTGTGTAGGAAAGAACTACAGATGCTGGTTTAAACCATAGACACAAAATGCTGGAGTAACTCAGCTGGACAGGCAGCATCTCTGGATAGAAGGAATGGGTGACGCTGTGGGTCGAGACTCTTCAGATTGAGTCAGTCTGAAGAAGGGTCTCAACCCGAAACATCACCCATTGCTTCTATCCAAAGGAACTGCAGATGCCGGTTTAAACCGAAGATAGACCCAAAAAGCTGGAGTAACTCAGCAGTCCGGAGAAAAGGAATGGATGACATTTCAAGTCGAGACCCTTTAGATTGAGAGTCAGGGGAAAGGAAAACATGATATATGGATGGTGATATAGACTGATACAGAACAAATGAATGAAATATGATATGGGGCAGTTTTTTTTATGTGACGGCTGGTGGGGTGAAAGGTGAGGACTAGGGGGACTCTGCCCTTGTTGTGAGTGGGGGGATGGTGAGAGAGAGCAGTGTTGCAGGATATGGCAGAGACCCTGGTGCGAGCCTCATCTATGGTGGAGGAGGGGAACCCCCGTTCCCTGAAGAATGAGGACATTTCAGATGCCCTGGTGTGGAACGCCTCATCCTGGGAGCAGATGCGGCGTAGACGGAGGAATTGGGAGTGGGGGATGGAGTCCTTACAGGAAGCAGGGTGGGAAGAAGTGTAGTCCAGATAGCCATGGGAGTCGGTGGGTTTGTAGTGGATGTCGGTAAGGAGTCTATCACCTTCGATGGAGATAGTGAGGTCAAGGAATGGTAGGGAAGTGTCGGAAATGGTCCAGGTGTATTTGAGTGCCGGATGGAAGTTGGTGGTGAAGCGGATGAAGTCAGTCAGTTGTGTGTGGGTGCAGGATGTGGCACCAAAACAATCATCGATGTAGCGGAGGTAGAGGTCGGGGATGGGGTCCTGGTACGCATTGAACAAGGATTGTTCTACGTACCCGACAAAGAGGCAGGCGTAGCTGGGGCCCATGCGTGTGCCCATAGCTACGCCTTGTATTTGGAGGAAATGGGAGGAGTCAAATGGGAGGAGTCTGAAGAAAGGTTTCGGCCCGAAACGTTGCCCATTTCCTTCGCTCCATAGATGCTGCTGCACCCGCTGAGTTTCTCCAGCATTTTTGTGTACCTAATGAAATATGATATATGGATGGTGATATAGACTGATACAGAACAAATGAATGAAAGATATGCAAAAACAATGATGATAAAGGAAACAGGCCATTGTTAGCTGTGGGTTAGGTGAAAACAAGTTAGAATGAGAATCAGTCCGTGAGGGACCTGATCTCCCGGTTGCCATACACTTTAAATCCTATTCCCACACTGACCTTCCTATCCTGGGCCTGCATTGTCAGAGTAAAGCCAAACACAAATTGGACGAACAGCACCTCATATTTCGCTTGGATAGCTTACAACCCAGTGGCATAAATATTGATTTCGCAAACTTCAAGTAACCCTTGCATCCCCTCTCTCTTCTCCCTCCCCCACCCAAGTCGTTGTACTAGTTTAACTCTCGCCCTGCTGAGTCCCATTGTCTGCATCTCGTTTTCACCTCGTCTGTTTCCTTTATCATCGTTACTATTTTGCATCTCTTTAATTCATTTGTTGTATATCATCTCTCGTTTCCCCTTCCCCTGACTCTCAGTCTGAAGAAGGGTCTCGAACCGAAACGCCATATATTCCTTTTTTCTGGAGATGCTGCCTGTCCCGCCGAGTTACTCCAGCAATTTGTGTCTGTCTCCAGTTATTTTCTTACTCTTTAAAATATACTTTATTCATATACATTGTCTGCCCTCACTGCACCAGGCTCATTGTCAACATTGACTGCAAGTTGAAACAGTCGGTTTCTAGTTATTTGCACAACATCGTGTTTTGCATATGAGTTGCATCAGACCCAGTGCCTGGGGCTGGAGAGGAACACGCCACTCCCCGCACTGAACCTCACGCCACCTGCACGAAAACGGTCGAGTTTGTTCACCGGAACCTCCTCAGTCCCGCCGTCACTAATCTGCTGACTCCCACGCCTTCAAGACGTTGACAGTAAAAGGTCAAAAACTACAATGGAAAAGCGGCGACAATAAACCCATCTTCCAGTTTCCTACCTTCTGCACCGAGCAGAGACGGCAGCAGCAGCAGCAGCAGCAGCAGCTGAAAGTCGAGCAGCATGCCCTACGGGCGCTGGAAGTGAAACAGAGAGTTGTGGGAAAAGCCCGCAAGTCGGGCAAGGTTTGCGGCAAAGATCTTGGAGCAAATCTTTGGTTTGGGGTCAGGACCTTCTTCAGGGAGCAGGAAGCTCTCCACCAACGGGACTGACTTGCCACCGCTGCACAGAAACGAACGCTGTTTATCGCATCCTTTAAGCCTTTCTTATTCAGTAGAAACAAACAATTGCAACCAGCATCAGCCGTTCCTTCCTACAAAGTTCTACAGAATTCATCTGGGTCGAGGAAACTCCTCCTCGCCACTTTCCAATGAGTATTACCATCGGCGATCACGTGGGTTAAACACAGCTTCACATTGGTTGGGTAAACATTGCATGAAGATCATTCACTGGAAATCCCCAGCTTGCAGCAAGTGTCACATTTCCGGAAGTTTTCTGAAGAAAGGTCTCGACCCGAAATGTCACCTATTCCTTTTCTCCAGAGATGCTGCCTGACCCGCTGAGTTACTTCAGCACTTTGTGTCAACCAGCATCTGCAGTTCCTTCCTACACGCCTCCAATTTATTCCCCAGATTATCACCAGCAATTATTTTTTAGTATCTATATTTAAAAAAAACCTGCTTACCTAGTATTCTTAAATTATTTCCCCAACCTGCTGTGTGAAATTTTGTGCAAATGCACGTTTTTTCTGTAATGGTTAAACACAGCAGCAAATTTATTAAAGATAGAAAATAGGTGCAGGAGTAGGCCATTCGGCCCTTCGACCATTCAATATGATCATCCAAAATCAGTAGATGCGATTATTTTCTGGATCGCATTGTCCGGGCGCTCTGCGGCCTTCCATCAATTGAGCTGGAGGCCTCCTCGGATTGTCGTGAGCCCCGCCGAAGGGCGCGGACTTAACATCGGAGCTGATCCCTTGCCTGGGATCGCTCCCACTGCCATCAAGAGCTCGCAGTCTCGGGAGAGGCGGAGTCGGGAGCTCCAACGCCGCGGAAGGTTCGACCAGCCCCGAGGTGAGGTTCGATCGTCCAGCGTGTGGGTGCTGACATCCCCCCAATGCAGGAGCGGATCGCCTCGACGCGGAGGGCCCAAACGCAGCCAGCTACGGCAGTCAAGATCGTCACATCAACGGAGGGCTCGAGGAAGAACTAAGGGAAGAGACTTGAACTTTATTTCGCCTTCCATCACAGTGAGGAATGTGTAGAAGTCACTGTGGTGGATGTGCGTGTTGAAATGTGTTGCTCTTAATTGTATGACCGACCTGGCAAATTAAATTCCTCGTATGTTGCAAAACATACTTGGCGAATAAAGTGTGATTCTGATTTTGATTCTGATTGTGATAAAGGCGTTCCATAAATAAGGGTACTAACCTTGGCCAAATTTGAAAGTTGCTAAATCATAATGAAATACCACAGCATTAAAAATGGGCCTACCTTTGATCCATTTGAGCTAATCTGTGATCAAATTTGCCCAGATATTTAATACTTTCAAAATCTGGAAAAAAACAAGGAAAATAACCTTTCATCGAATTTGAGGTTAATTTACTATAAATTTGCCTGGATAGAAGAGCGTTTGTGTAGACAGGAGCATTATTTCGACAAGGCACGGTCTTATCTGGGAACGGAGCATTTTCTTTGATTCCCTTCACTGCAGTGCGCACACATTGTCTTCATTGGAATTTAGAAGGATGAGAGGGTATCTCATAGAGAGGATTGGACAGGCTAGATGCAGGAAAAATGTTCCTGATGTTGTGGGAGTCCAGAACCAGAGGTCACAGTTTAGGAATAAGGGGTAGGTTATTTAGGACTGAGATGAGGAAAAGCTTCTTCACCCAGAGAGTTGTGAATCTGTGGAATTCTCTGGCACAGAAGGCAGTGGAGGCCAATTCGCTGGATGTTTTCAAGAGAGAGTTAGATTTAGCTCTTTGGGCAAAAGGCATCAAGGGATATGGGGAAAAAGCATGAACGGGGTGCTGATTTTAGATTATCAGCCATGATCATATTAAATGGCGGTGCTGGCTCAAAGGGCCGAATGGCCTACTCATGCACCTATTTTTCTATTACAACCACATATCAAAAAGCAATGGAAGCTTCATGGAATTTAAACAATTATACATGATAGTAAACAAGCAGCAACATTTACAAAAAAACGAAAAAGTGCAAAAAGGTTTCGACTTCCCAATGATTCCAAGCAAAACATAGTGACTATGGCGTAATTCACAGCACAGCTTAAGCACAGCGACACTATCTCTTCTACTGATTTCCCAGCTCGCAGACAAAATGTCAGCACACAACCCACCGCGATAATACACATAAAAGAAACGAGAGAAATGGATGGTGATGTGGAGAGATAAAGAACAATGAATGAAATATATGCAAAAAAGTAATGATGATAAAGGAAACGGGCCATTTTTTGCTATTTGTAGGGTGAAAACAAGAAGATAGTGTGACTTGGGTGGGGAAGGGATAGAGAGAGAGAGAATGTCGGTGGTGAGAGAAATCTATACTGAGCCCAAGCGAAATATGAGATGCTGTTTCTCACATTTGCATTTAATCTCACTCTGACAATGAAAGGTCTATGAAGTGTGTTAGTTGAGGGAAATTGAGGTTTCTATCCTGAAAACACTGATCTCTTCTTTCATGTTTGCAGTCACTATTTAGAGTAAAATCCTTCGTGATTACGGCCAGGCATTTTGGACGCACACCCATTATTGTATATCCGTCTTTAAACTCTCCTACCATGTGATCACAGTGAGGGGTGGTACTCACCACTTCTACAAGTGATTTGTTGCCCCTTTTATTTCTCATCTGCACCCAGACCACTTCTGGATTCTTGAATTTAGGTCATGCTAGAGACAGGCCTCCACATTTGGGGATCTATCCATCCCAGATATCAAGAGCATTAAATATTTACGACCCCAACTCTGTGATTCTGCAGCTATCTCTCAGTATCAGACTTAGTTCTATTTGATATTCCAGTTTATCTGACCTCTCAAATGCTACACATCCAGATTCAAGTTTTTAGTTTCGACCGTGTATTATTTTTGTACTGTCGCCTTGTCTGTGGATTTACATGGGTTTGGTCTCTCTGCATATGTTCTAGGAGCACAATCAGGCCATTCAGCCCATCAAATCTACTCTGCCATGCAATCATGGCTGATCTATCTTTCCCTCTCAACCCTTTTCTCCTGCTATTTCCCCATAACCCTTCTCAGCCTCACCAATCAAGAATCTGTCAATCTCCACCTTAAAAATACCCAATGACTTGGACTCAACAGCCATCTGTGGCAATGAATTCCCCAGGTTCACTACCCTCAGACGAAATAAATTACCGTACTCCTCATCTCCTTTCTATAGGTACATCTCTCCACTAGAGGAAACATCCTCTCCACGTCCATTCTATCCAAGCTTTTCACTATTTGGTAAGTTACAATGAGGTCCTCCCTCATCCTGCTAAACTCCACAAGTACAGGCCCAGTGCTTTGACTGCACTGATTGGTATGTGTTCAGGGAAGCAACCACAAGCCTTGATGAATATACAGACACCGTGACCTCATATGTCAGCTTTTGTGAGGACAGTTGCATCCCCACTAGGACCCGGATCAGGTTCAACAACGACAAGCCTTGATTTACAGCAGAACTCAAACAGCCTAAAGATGAGGCCTACAGGAGCGAGGATGCAGGCCAAGTACAAGCTGACAAGAGCTGCCAAGGAAAGGTATTCTGAGAAGTTGAGGAGCAAAATCTCAGCTAATGACTCATCCTCAGTGTGGAAGGGCTTACAAGAAATCACCAGCTACAAGAGGAAAACCTCCCACTCCTTGGACAATCGTCAGCTGACCAACAACCTGAATGAGTTCTACTGCAGGTTTGATTGTCAAAAACTTTCTTCTCCCCGCTCGCTCCATCAGTGTGAAGAAGGGCGCTGACCCAAAATGTCGACTGTCCATTCCCTTCACAGATTCTGCCTGGCTCATGGAGCCCCTCCCGCACTTTGTGCTCTGCTCCAGTTGCTGAATAAGCTTCAGGAGGATACATTTTTGGACACAACAGGCATCAAGGGGTATGGAGGGGAGCAGTATTATGGCACAAAGAGAGGATCAGTCATGATTGGACTGAATGCCAAAGCAGTTAAATAATTAACTTCTGCTACAATTTTTCTACATTTCTAAACACAGAATGGTTGCAGTAGGATACGGGTCCATTTGGCCCATTGAGTCCCATATAAGAACATCCACACTGGTCCCAGGCCTGACCTCTCCCCACAGCCCAACAAATTCTCATTACAAACACTTCCCGGCTGCCGTTTCAACCTGATTCAGAGTCTACACTTGGGATTGCACTGTTAATGGTCAACCCTACATTATGTGTCATGATCTTGGGGACTTACGTCATATTTCCTCCTGGCCACGTCTGTGCTGAGGATGACAGCCCCGGCCTGTCCAGACTAATCTTGTAGCTGAAACTGGTCAACCTTGGAACTTTCTAATAACTAACTTTAGGAGACACAATCATTGAGGATCCTGGGTAGATTTACACTGCTCCTTAACAATATAATCCTATAGAATCCTTTGCATCCACACAGAGGGAAGGCAGGACAAAATGTAACAGCTGACCCACAGCACAGCACCTCTGGCACTGCTTGCCTCCTTCAGTACTGCACCGCTGGAACCTCTACCAGTCTGCGTGGTGTCCTCAACTTTCTTTTATTATTCTGGGCTCAGCATCACTGCCAATTTTGCATTTCCTTGTGACATAGGAGGTGGCCATTCAGCCCAGTTCTCAGAGCCAGCCCATCAATCCCATACCCCACAGTGGAGGCCAATTATACAGTAGACAATAGACAATAGGTGCAGGAGTAGGCCATTTGGCCCTTCGAGCCAGCACCGCCATTCAATGTGATCATGGCTGATCATCCCCAATCAGTACCCCGTTCCTGCCTTCTCCCCATATCCCCTGACTCTGCTATTTTTAAGAGTCCAATGTAGCTCTCTCTTGAAAGCATCCAGAGAACTTGCCTCCACCGCCCTCTGAGGCAGAGAATTCCACAGACTCACCACTCTCTGTGAGAAAAAGTGTTTCCTCGTCTCCATTCTAAATGGCTTACTCCTTATTCTTAAACTGTGGCCCCTGGTTCTGGACTCCCCCAACATCAAAAACATGTTTCCTGCCTCTAGTGTGTCCAAGCCCTGGATGTGTCCAATTCACTGGATAGAAAACATAGACATAGAAACGTAGAAAATAGGTGCAGGAAGAGGCCATTCGGCCCTTTGAGCCAGCACCGCCATTCATTGTGATCATGGCTGATCGTCCCCTATCAATAACCCATGCCCGCCTTCTCCCCATATCCCTTGACTCCACTAGCCCCTAGAGCTCTATCTAACTCTCGTTTAAATCCATCCAGTGACTTGGCCTCCACTGCCCTCTGTGGCAGGGAATTCCATAAATTCACAACTCTCTGGGTGAAAAAGTTTTTTCTCACCTCAGTCTTAAATGACCTCCCCTTTATTCTAAGATAAAAGGGGATGTTTTCAAGAGAGAGATAGTTCAAGCTCTGAGGGCTGAAGGAATCAGGGGATATGGGGAGAAAGCAGGAATGGGGTACTGATTTAGGAAAATCAGCCATGATCACATTGAATGGCGGTGCTGGCTCGAAGGGCCGAATGGCCTACTCCTGCATATATGTTTCTCTGTGGAGGGCTCGGTGGTGGAGGATTCGGCGGTGAAGAGGGGGCAATCGAGGAGGGGTCGCCGGTGGAGAGGGATGTTCGCAGATGGAGTCGGGGATTGCACCTGGGATGAGGGGGAGGAGAGAGCGATTAATTGTCATGTGTAACGATACAATGAAATTCTTACTAGCAGCGGCACGACGGATTGTAAACATATTATTCCAGATAACGGAACAAACTAAACAAGTTCAATGAATTAAAAAAACTAAAACGATTAGTGCAAAACAGAACCAACGCCTCTGTTGAGGAGAGGACGGCCTGTTTTCCCCGACTCCGGTCACTCTGGCTGCTCCCTGTCAGTTTGAAACCAGCCGGTTTGATGCAGCGGGCCGGATGCGGACCCGATCCAGAGGGAATCAACGGAGTAACGGGAAAATGGGCATGGATTTGGGAAGAGGGGCTTGTTCAGGGACTTTAAAGAGGAAGTGAGGCTGGAGATGGGTTGTTTACAGGGACAGTATACCCGACGTCCCACCACATCAGGGCGGCAAGACGGCGCAGCTGTAGAGGTGCTGCCTCTCAGCGCCTGGGACCTGGGTTCAATCCTGACGAAGGTCGCTCTCTGTACAGAATTTGTACGTCCCCCCCGAGACCTGCGTGGGGTTTCTCCTGGAACCTCGCCGCCCCCCCCCCCCCCCGAGTGTGTGTAGGGTAGTTAGTGTGTGGGAATCGCAGGTCGGCGCGGACTCGGTGGGCTGAATGGCCTGTTTCCGCGCTGTATCTCTAAACTAAACACACCCACTTCTCACAGTGCTCGCTATTTAAACCGCAGTGGGTTTTGATTGCAGCCTTAAGTTCTCGCCTCGCCCATTCCGAGTGTTTGATGTTAGTTGTTTATTTGGGCAGCCGCCCTTGTTGCAATGAACACCGAGTCACTGGGGTCCTGCTGGAGAGACATGTTCGCAGCTCAGTGCTGATGTGCAGGAGTGACGGCAACACCCCGCAGAAATTACAGAGTCAAGAGTGTTTTATTGTCATGTGTCCCAGATAGAACAATGACATTCTTACTTGCAGCAGCACAACACAATATGTCCGTATATGTACAATCACAGAGACAAATACAGACAAGCATTTCGTGACCAAGTGCTTCACCGCAGAAAGTGAACAGGAAGGCTGTGAACTGAAACCACGCTGTTTCTACAGCCCTCAACAATTCTCATCACGAGAGCCAGGATGTTTAGGCACTAAAAATCTCTGAAATAGGCAGGCAAAAAGGCATAATAAAATTACAAAAAATGCACGAAACAGGTATTTATTGACAAAAAAGGCATAAAAATGCATTTATTTCCACCACCAAAATATGGTTCAAAATTATAATATAAAGGTGTACTACATTAAATGACCAAAGTTGCTTGGTTGCTCATAATTACTGGCATTTTTTTCAAATTGTCTAGTGTTAAACTATGCCATCTGTCAGACAGAATATGCTTCAGTTGTGAAAAACGTCTTTCTACCTCAGCTGAGGTCACTGGTGCATACCCGAAACAAACGCCACAGACTCTATATACAATGTCAATATATTGTGCATTTTACTTCGGAGTCGCGTGATTGATTACGTGAAGAAGGCCGCCAGCACGCATGCGCGTCAATTCGTCTAACGCATTGCGCCGCGACCGGCTGGGTGGCGCGCTGCTCCACCAGCGGTAAGTTTCAAACCTCAAGGTAGGTTTTAAAACTTATTTTTTCAGGTTATGTGTTACCTGGCAGGAAGCTCTCTACAAAGTTCCTGCGGGATGTCATTCCGGTGACTTCCCGGCTCCGCAAGAGGAACCTAATCGGGGAAACCCGGAAGCGGAGGCTGCGGGATATCCCGGCTCCGCGAAATTAACTCAGCTCGGGGGAAACCCGGAAGCGGAGGCCACTGGAAATCCCGGATCCGCGAAGTAAAACTCGGCTCGGGGGCAACCAGGCCATGGTAACCGCCGGCTGCGGAAGCCACGGGGAATCCAGGCTCCGTAGGAATTACCGGCACGACAGGCCGGTTAAACGTCAATCTAATCCGGCCAGGAGGATTCACCTCCTGCAGTGGGAGCATCTTCAGATGGTTTTTCTGTGCCAGATAGAGCATCTTATGAGGAGATGCTCCACCTGATACTCCAAACAAGGGAGTAATATCAGCACGGGTCTCGGGGGACCGCGGCAGCGCCTGGTACATGGCTGCAATATATCTCCCTCTCTGAGGAGGGGAGCTAGGCAGTCGCAGTTTCATGGTATGTCGTGAGGGAATTTTCCACGGCACGCCAGCTGCGTGACACCTGCAGCAGCGCCTGTTGCAGGGTTGCATTATATCTCCTTCTCTGAGGAGAGGAGCGTAGGCATTCAGTGTATAACTGACTCCAAATTCGGAAGTATGTCCGTGAAACATGCTGGAGTACATGCGTAAGGTCAGAATTCTGCCGTGACATTAAGGATTGCGATATCCACGTAAACGGAGCCGCTGCAAGGAAAAGTTGGCTTCTAGCCTATGGCAGAAAACCTGGAGCTTGGAAAACATCTTTGACCTCATGTCACATCATTACAGAGTGCCAAGTCTTGGGCATCTATGTCAGACAAGATTGCGACTCGTCGCAGTCAAAGAACGTTCCATCTTAAGGCATGTCAGGCAGCAGCTCGGAATGGTAGAGAGGTGCTGCAGGAGCATGCACATGTGCCTGAAACAATGCATGGTTCAGGTTTGCTTTTCCTCCCACTCGGTTGAATGCAATAATAGAGATGGTGCTAAAATTCATGCACACATGCCTGAGGCAGCTCCTGGTTCAGGTTGCATAAGCCCTCCCATTCAGATGTGTGAAGGATGAAGATGGAGCCATATAGACCATGGGAGGTGGTGTCGCTAAACATGCTTGATATGAGGCATGCACAAACAAATTGAGGTATACGGATGGTGACACCTGGTTCAGGTGCAATTACGCCCACTCTAAAAAGAGTGTTAAAAGGTTAGTATGGATTAACTCCAAACAAGAACCCGAATATGACTATGTGCCGGGGTCCCATGCTTAACGCATAATGCACGACAATCGCATGAGGGGAAGTGGTGTGCTTTGCCTCTAATATTGCTGCTCCGTCAGAGATGGAATAGCCACTGCAAGAAAAGTTGGTCAGCAGCATCAGCGATCCAATGGAAATTACAACATGGACAGAGTCTGCGAATAAATTTCATTGGAACTCCAGCAAAGAAAGGAGACCTGGAGTTAGAGACACTGGTAAGTAGGTCTCATTCTTCACTACCATGATATTTCACGATGGTGGACGAACAGTATTCAGCATTGCTCCACTAACTTTCGTCAGAGAATCTCCAGTTACATTACAAACTGATGTTAGTGCTCAAAGATGGGATATTACTAATACCATCTCTAGTTACAGAGGTGAGAGGTTTTGCATGAGTTACCAATTCTTCAGTTATAGGGTATCAACTACCTATAGACACTAGGTGCATTCTATGGGTTAATGTTTTGTGCAAAAATGTATAATCTGCATGCTTTAGTCCAAGTTGATACACTTGGTAGTGCCATATGTTAATCACATGGGTGCAATCAAGTCAAAGTATCCGGTGATAGTTTACCTAACCTCATTTGGCTCTGGTGTTTCATCACGTAAAATCTATGCCAAAACAGAATGAATGTTGGATCACTAAATATTTATGACTTGGTGGTTCATGGAACACTAGATCGAGTGTTTGCATCCAGGCTCAATCACCAGTTGCAGTAAAAATATATATATATATATATATATATATATATATATATATATATATATATATATATATATATATATATATATGTGGCATGGCAGTGGCGATAGATGCATTCTAGCCACACTGAGGAGCTATATCTTCCTCCATTTTGCCTCATCAGTCGGGTTGACTAATTTGTCAGCAATATCCCGCTTCAGTCATTTTTGTAGTGACTGGCCTATGCAGCCATGATTCCCGCTGATATTGGGAATGATAATTGAACCTTATATGGTTATTTCTAACATAGAATTGCTGGTTCAGCCCGTGACTCGGGCAACCATCCAATGCATGATAAAATCAATTCATTGACTTACAGACCCTGAAAGGACTGTTTCCCGCAGCTCCGATTGTAAGGCCAACCCATGGACGTGCTCACTGCAGATTACAGGGAAGCTGTGACTAGACAGGATGGTTACATCTGCAGATAAAATAACAATTTATGTTCATGGCTTAGTCAAGCGGAGCGGACCAGGTGCATTAGGTCTCAAACTAAATTTTGGACATGCCCCATGAACCTTCGATTATGTATGATCACATCTACTACAATACGTGAAGGTCACTAGACCCTTAGGGGCACTGATCTAGCAATATTTGTTAGTTACAAAAACCTCGTAAGAAGGTATCAGTTCAGACCATCTCCAGGTGGTTAATGAGTTCTGGCTTGTGCAGGAGTGAACTCTAACATTTTCAAATCTCACTCCACCAGGGCTGCAACAGTTTTCAGCAGCAGGGTTATGGACGTTCCACTGTACCACATCCTAGCAACTGCAGGATGGTCAAACGAACGATCTTTTCAAACATTTTTTATAATGAATCCATTGCCAGACCTAGGGTATTTACCCAACTCTATTTTTAGTTCTGTTTATAGTTTCCTCCCGGACAAAGGGGTTACTATTGTCATTTTGTTCATTAATAGCATCAGCATGTCTAATCTATGTCATGTCTGATAGCATTATTTATGTTCACTCATCCCTGGTCAATTGATGCAGTGTGTGACGCATGGACTCGTTTCCACGGCATGAACTCACAGAGCTTCAAAATCTTCACGTAGTCACTCACGTGACTCCGAAGTAAAATAGTAAGATTAATCGAGAACTTACCAGTTTGAAGTTTGATCTTTATTTTATGAGGAGTTACGATGAGGGATTACGTGCCATCCGCTCCCAACCCTCCTCATAAAAAGATCAGCTGGTAGTTCTAGTTTCTCTCCAAATCTTACTATGTTTGGGTCAACTTTTTTTATCTGTGATTTCACACCGCTGCTTTGAAGATTGACGCGCATGCGTGCTGGCAGCCTTCTTCACGTAATCCCTCATCGTAACTCCTCATAAAATAAAGATCAAACTTCAAACTGGTAAGTTCTCGTTTAATCTCACTATTACACCTACCTTCGAGAGCTTTAGCTATGTTTTGTATTTCTTCAAGATCTTTGGTAGCTAAAATCACTCTCTCACATTTTCCTTGTATGTCTTTATCTACATCGCCAGGAACTTTACGAATATCGTCAGTTACTTTGTTGAAAACCTGCAAGTTCTTCACTAATGTTTCGCCACGTTTCTCAAGGGAAGTGGTAGCTTGTGGGAAGTTTGCAAAATTGGAAGCAATACGTAGATTTTGGAGAAGACTGAACCAGCGGGCAGCGGCACGAATGAATGAACGTCCGACGGTGGTGCCCCCGTTTCGCCCCGGTGGTGGAAATTTTCTTGTAATTTATACTATGTTAACACGTTAATTATAACATTAATATTAACGTGTTAACATAGAAAACGTCATTGTAATCATGGTACAGCTAGAGAAAATAGCACGACCTTTTAGCAAAACGGCAAAAAAAGGCTGATTTAGGCACTTGATCGTGAAAAGGGCATTATCTTGGTGAAATCATCAAAAAAGGCATGAAAAGCCACATGGCATTGATAGCAAAATCCTGGCTCTACTCATCAGGAATCTAGTTTTCAGGTCTCAGAATTTCTTATTCGGGGTTATATTGTGGAGAATTACGTATAAATAACCCTGACCTCGGTAACTTTGCACGGCTGTCAGGCCCGTATGAAGCTTTTCAAGTCAAGTCAAGTTTATTCGTCACATACACATACGAGATGTGCAGTGAAATGAAAAGTGGCAATGCTCGCGGACTTTGTGCAGAAAACAAACAAACAAACAAACAATCAAACTACAAACAGAATGGAACAGAATCACATATTCTTTTACATATTACATATTGTGGGAGGAAGGAAAAAGGAAAAAAATAAACAGCGATTTAAAAGAAACAGTAGAATGGTACAGTAAAGTTAGTCCCTGGTGAGATAGGAGTTTACAGTCCTTATGGCCTCTGGGAAGAAACACCTTTTCATCCTCTCCGTTCTCACAGCATGGCAACGGAGGTTTGCCTGACCGTAGCAGCTGGAACAGTCCGTTGCTGGGGTGGAAGGGATCCCCCATAATGTTGCTGGCTCTGGATCTGCACCTTCTGATGTATAGGTCCTGCAGGGGGGTGAGTGTAGTTCCCATAGTGCGTTCGGCCGAACGCACTACTCTCTGCAGAGCCTTCTTGTCCTGGGCAGAGCAGCTCCCAAACCAAATCGTGATATTTCCGGACAAGATGCTTTCCACAGCCGCAGAGTAGAAGCACTGGAGGATCCTCAGAGACACCCTGAATTTCCTCAATTGCCTGAGGTGGTAAAGGTGCTGCCTTGCCTTACTCACGAGTGCTGCAGAGTGTGATGTCCATGTCATATCCTCAGAGATGTGGACTCCCAGGTATTTAAAACAGCTCACCCTATCCACAGTATCCCCATTTATCTCAATGGTGTGTACGTCCTCGGATGATGTGCCCTCCTAAAGTCCACGATCAGCTCCTTAGTTTTTTTGATGTTCAAGAGGAGGCTGTTGTCCTGACATCAGAGTGCCAGATCAGCCACCTCCTCCTGGTAGGCCTTCTCATCGTTGTCTGAGATCAGGCCCACCACCATAGTGTCATCAGCAAACTTGATTATCGAGTTGGAGCTGAACCTAGCCACACAGTCATGTGTGTACAGTAGGGGGCTGAGGACGCAACCCTGGGGCGACCTTGTGCTCAGGGTGAGGGATTTCGATGTATTTCCCCCCATCTTGACTACCTGGGGCCTGGTGGAGAGAAAGTCCAGGACCCAGGCACACAGGGGGGTGTTGAGCCCCAATTCCAGAAGCTTCTCGGCCTGACTGGTGGGGACTGTGGCATGACAGGAATACAACAATTTTATGTTAAATAATGTGCGCACAGCGCACATCTCGAAGTCCGTCGCGGCTGGGGTCCAGGGCCCGTTTAAGGGCATTAGAAGCTCTGGGGTTTTAGATGCTCTATGGTTCATTCTGAGCCTTATTTTGGAGCATTTTTGCACCAAATTTTTGACCAATATTTCAGAAATAATTTTGTTTGAGTCAAGAATAATGAGTGGGTGGAATGGGATGATTGGGGTCATTGTTGTATACATTTTTTTAAATCAAGAATTGAAGTTGTCCTTGTTTTAATAATCAAGTTGTACTGTTGTAAAATGTTATGTAAAATGTTATAAAGGAGCATGCAAAAACTGCAAATAAAATATTGTACGTTTTTCCAGTAAAGAAAACCTTTTTTTCCGAAAATGTTTTGTGTGTTGATTTGATTGCCTGTTACTGTTAGACTGTGTTAGTGTGAGCAGTGCGCCTTTAATGGCCCTCCTGACCTAACAACTTCACATCACATCAATTTCAACATGGGATAGTGATGTGAATACAACATTTAGTTCGACTTCAATTTCCATCATGAAACTTGAAGTCAAATTAAATGGTGCATTTACATTACTATGATCGCTTTCAAACTAACCTATTTTACTGTCATACTATTATAACAAATTCTAATTCCATGATGACTCATAAACAAGATCACAAATCACATTTTAAATTCTCAAACACAATGTGATTGTGAATAATTGCAGAGCTGCCAAGTTTCACCAAGCATTTGCCTATTTTAATGGGTGAAGATTAGTATTTTGTCGGAGAAATCGGTATTTCTCACATAAATGCAATAGAACGTACTACACAGCAACTGGATTTTTGAAAATCAGTA
Source organism: Malacoraja senta (assembly GCA_038087875.1). Lineage (NCBI taxonomy): Eukaryota > Metazoa > Chordata > Chondrichthyes > Rajiformes > Rajidae > Malacoraja > Malacoraja senta. The sequence goes on along the minus strand of CM075985.1, from coordinate 39,692,164 downwards.
TTTTGCATGCAACCTCATGTATTCTCAAATATCAGCATGGAATACTGAAAATCAGTGCTACTGAATTGTGAAAAAATTTTGAAATGTGAATTTATAATTCTTGATTTTGATCCAATCATATCCTTATAACTATAAAACTTTGATCTTGAATGTGTATGTGTGTGTGTGTGTTTTTTTATTTGTGTGTTGTCACATCTTCTCAAAAAAACGACGCGCTAACGGTAACATTTTTACATATTCCAGTAGGGATTTTTCCCTTGGAATCCAAAATCGCATTATCTGAATATTTCATGCTTTATTTCTCGAGTTATTAATGAAAGTCTTCAAAAATTGGACAAACTTTGAAGACTGCACATTCTTGCTCACGCTGCGAGTGTCATCACCCCCTCACCCCTCCCTCCTCCTTTGGTTGACGCCCGCTGCCCATTCCCCGCTGCTCCCCCCTCCCCCATGCTCTCCCCCTCTTCTTCCCCCCTCCTCTCCCTGCTCCTCCCCCCTCCTCTTCCCCCCTCCCCCCACCTCTCCCTCCTGCCCCCGTTATTCAAAAGCCGCTCGCCGCTCCCACGTTCAAGACTCTGCCGGAGATGAACCCGCACCCCCTCCAATCCCTCTCCCCCCTCTCTACCACTCTCTCCCCTCCCTCTCCCCCCTCTCTCCCTCTCTATTTCCCCCTCTCTCTCCACCTCTCTCTCCCCCCTCTCACCCCCTCTCTCCCCATCTTCCCCCCTCTCTACCCCTCTCCCCCTACACCCCCCCTTCCCCTCTCCCTCTCTTCTCCTCCTCCCTTTCACCAACCCTCTCACCCCCTCCCCTCCCCGTCCTCTCCCCCCTCTCCCTCTCTGTCTCTGCCCCTCTCACTCTCTCTCTGTAGCTGTCTCTGTCTCTGCCCCTCTCTCTGTCTCTTCCCCCCTCTCTCTCTGCCCTCACTCTCTACCCCCCTCTCTAGATGCGCCTGCGGGTTGGGGCTATGCGTCAGTGGATAGGGTGGGGATGGTGTAAAAGGAGCTAATTAATAATATTAATATAATATCAATGGGGTGGTTAGTGTGGGTGTGTGTGTGGGTGGTTAGTGTGTGTGTGGGGAGGGTAGTTAGTGTGTGTGTGTGACGCCGCAGGTCCCCCCCCCGCAACCACACATTGAGGGAACGGGACCCAACAGGTCCCACTTGGTCTAGTAACTATTCAAAGTCTGATCTTGGATGTGTGTGTGTTTGTTCATGTATGTTTGTTCGTGTGTGTGTGTTTGCGAATAATCACTTCTTCTCGGAAAAAACGACGCACTAACGGTAACATTTTTACATATTCCGGTAGAGATTTTTCCCCTGGAGTCCAAAATCGCCTTATCTTAAAATTTCATGCTTTATTTCTCGAGTTATTCATGAAAATCTTCAAAAATCTGACAAACTTGAAGTCTGCGCAGTCTTGCTTATGCTGCAAGAGTCATCACCCCCCACCCCTCCCTCCTCCTATGGTTGATGCCCGCTGCCCGCTCCCCGCTGCTCCCTCCTCCTCCCCTCCTCTCCTCCCCTCCTCTCCCCTCCTCCTCTCCCCCCTCCTGTTCCTCCTCTCCCCCTCCTCTCCCCTGCCCTCCTCTCCCCTCCCCTCCTCTCCCCTCTCCCCTCCCATCCTCTACCCCCCTCCTCTCCCCTACCCTCCCTCTCTCATCTCTCCCCCCCTCCCCTCCCCAGTCGCCACGCTGGCAGCATCCCAGGGTGCACAAGTAACCACGCCAGCAGCGCCCCAAGAAGAAGCAGCAGGTCGCCCCAAGGAGTCGCTCAAGCGGCAGGTTGGTGAAGGCGGGTTACGGCGCTCGCACTCCGACCTCAGCTGCTGTTTCTCCCGAGCCTGCTCGGGCTTGGACAATTTCTTCGAGCACTGCGGACTCGAGCCTGAGGTGATCAAGAACCTGGCCAGGGAGAAGATTGCCGCCGACGCCACCTTCGAAAGCCTTGCCCTCAAATTTCGTAGCGTGAGCTGCCCAGACTCAGAGAGCGAGCCGTCCCGGCACAGCAGCAGCGATGGCGGCAATGAGTGGAGTCAGGGGATATGGGGAGAAGGCAGGAACGGGGTACTGATTGGGGATGATCAGCCATGATCACATTAAATGGCGGCCCTGGCTCGAAGGGCCGAATGGCCTACTCCTGCACCTATTGTCTATTGTCTATCTTCGATTTAAACTAGCATCTGCAGTTCCTTCCTACACATTATTGGGACCAGTCTGTTTGTAACATGTGTGAACAATTTGAATGTAAATGGCATGATCAGTAAGCTCACTAATGATGCGAAGGTTAGCAGGGTTGTTAACAGTGGGCAGGGTAGTCTTAAGCTACAGGGTACAGCGGAGAAATATTCTGAGAATTTCCAGAGGGAGTTTAACCCAGATGTATCAGGTGATAGACACAAAATGCTGGAGTAATTCAGCAGGTCAGGCAGCATTACTGGAAAAATGGATAGGTAACATTTCAGGTCGGAACCCTTCTTCAGTTAATTTTCCTCCAGAGATGCTGCTTGACCCGCTGAATTTTTTTTCGCAAAACTAAACTTTATTCAGAATAATAAAAAATATATACAAAACAAGAGCAGTGCAAAAACTCTTCAGCGGCTATACATACATTCATTAGTGTTGTCTTTGGCAGTGTTCATAGAATTGTCATTGTACCCGGCACCCTTTCCACTCATGTCCCCCCTGGGGTGAAATCCCTTCCTTTATTTGAGGGGCGTCTCCACCACACCCTGTCCCCCAATGTCCAGCAGCAGGAGGGCCCTAGACTGTGGGCCTCCCCCACCGAAGCTTGGCACTGGCTGCTCCGAGCTTCAGTGCGTCCCTCAGCAAGTACTTCTCCTTTGTTACGTTCTTGCTTTAAAATGTACGGATAAAAAGCCATGGGGATTTAGACAATAGACAATAGGTGCAGGAGTAGGCCATTCCGCCCTTCAAGCCAGCACCGCCATTCAATGTGATCATGGCTGATCATCCCCAATCAGTACCCCGTTCCTGCCTTCTCCCCATATCTCCTGACTCCGCTATTTTTAAGAGCCCTATCTAGCTCTCTCTTGAAAGCATCCAGAGAACCTGCCTCCACCGCCCTCTGAGGCAGAGAATTCCACAGACTCACAACTCTCTGTGAGAAAAAGTATTTCCTCGTCTCTGTTCTAAATGGCTTACTCCTTATTCTTAAACTGTGGCCCCTGGTTCTGGACTCCCCCAACATCGGGAATATGTTTCCTGCCTCTAGCATGTCCAAGCCCTTAACAATCTTATATGTTTCAATGAGATGCCCTCTCATCCTTCTAAACTCCAGAGTGTACAAGCCCAGCTGCTCCATTCTCTCAGCATATGACAGTCCCGCCATCCCGGGAATTAACCTTGTAATTTATTTGATTTAACTCGCAAAAGCCATTTCATTGCCACTTTAGGCCCTGCTAATCGCCAGCTTGAGTTCTTTCCACATTGCTCTATATTCCTCAATTTCTTATATATATTTCTTATATATATATTATATATATATTATATATTAAGGCATATGCCTTATTTAACTATTTGCCAAAATGTACATCCTTTTTACTCATCCAAGTTTCCTTTACTTATCCCTCCTCCTTACTGGAACGTGCTGGTCTGAACTTCAAGTAGGTCAAGTAGATGCACACAGTCTCTTGCCCAGAGTAGGGAAATCGGGAACCAGAGGACGTACTGTAGGTTCAAGGTGAAAGGGAAAATATGTAATATGAATCTGAGGCATAAAGGGCCTGTCCCACTTGGCGATTTTTTTCGGCGTCTGCCGGCGTCATTGACTGACGTATCAGGGTCGCCGAAAGATTTTGAACATTCTAAATCCAGCGGCGAATAAAAAAAAAGTAGCGTCACTTGAGGAAACAGTGGAAACACAGAGGAAACACTTGAGTCAATACGTCATCACGTTGCGTCACGCCGCAGCGTTTTCGGTAACCTGATACATCAGTCAATTATGCCGACAGTCGGCAAAAAAATCGCCAAGTGGGACAGGCCCTTAACTTTTTCACACAAAGAGTTGTGGGTGTATGAAACCTGCTGCCAGAGGAGGTAGTTGAGGCTGGGACTATCCCAGCGTTTAAGAAACAGTTGGACATGTACTTGGATAGGACAGGTTTGGAGGGATATGAACCAAGCGCAGGCAGATGGGAATAGTGGAGCTGGGACATGTTGGCTGGTGTGGACATGTTGAGCTGAAGGGTTCAAAGGTTCAAAGGTTCTTTATTTGTCACATACACCAATTGGTGTAGTGAAATGCGGATTGCCATTGCAGCACATTAAAAAGAATACAACATAACAATAATAAAGAAATTTAAACAGAAAAACATCCCCCCACAATGGTTCCCATTATGAGGGAAGGCACAAAACCAGTCCCCGTCCCCATGTCCACCCATAGTCGGGCCTATTGAGGCCTCCGCAGTCGCCTTTACGACGGCCCGATGTTCCAGGCCCTTCTCGCCGGATGATGGTGCTCCGGCGTCGGGAGAATCCTCTCAGCGGCTTGGGATGCCTGGAACGGCCGCTTCCTTACCGGAGACCGCAGCTTCCGAAGCCGACAGGCCACGCTGGACGGAGTTCCACCACTGGTGATCTTGGCGAGAGATCCCAGGCTCCCGATGTAAAGTTCAGCGCCGCTGCCCGCAGCTGGCCGCTCCACAGTCCCGCAGCTCCGCGATGTTCAATCGGCAGTCCCAACATACCGGAGTTCCAGCGCGGCGACCCAGGAAAGGCATCGCCCGCTCCGTGATAGCGCTCCAGCGCTGTGCCGCCGCCGAAGCCGAGGTTCTGGCCGGTCCCCTCAGGAAACGCCACTCCAGACCCCGATGGAAGGCCGCGAGAACGGGTCGAAGGTGCTGCTCGGAGGAAAGCCGCCTCTCCGCCAGGTAGGGACCCTGAAAAGCAGTTTCCCCCTTCCCCCCACCCCCCACATAAAAAGGACTAAACCTCCAAAAACAAACACTTTAGATGAATATTTTTTTTTTAAAAAGAGGTGAAAATACAGGACGGTGCCCCCGTTTCCACATTGTATCACTTTATGACTCTATGATGCGGACACAATAACAACTGCCCCCAATGTACCCTTGGAACTGTAATGTGTTGATAATGAAGACTTCATTGCTCAATGCAGCGAGTAATTATGAACGTTTATTAGTTTTCTTTATTGTCACGTGTACTGAGGTACAGTGAAAAGTCTTTTTTGTTGTATGCTATCCAGGTCAGTGAAAAGGCTGTACATGATTACAATCAAGCTGCGCACAGTGCACAGATACAGGATCAAGAGTATAATGTTGTTGTTTTAATTTTTTTTTTAATATTTTAATTTTATTAGAAGTAAGTACAATCATATGGCACCAAAGTGCCTAATATATATTTTCATAATACATTTTATGTACAGCTTCTTATTTTTTTATTATAATAAAGAAGAATAAGAAAAAGAAATTAGATAATAAAGGATAGAAAAACGTGAGATATATAGTGTGTGAAGAAGAAGAAAAAAGAATGAAAGAAGGAAGTTGAAGCAAAGAAAATGGGAAAAAGAGAGTAAAAAATAAAAAAAGAAGTAAGGAGATCATTATTTATAATCTTGACCATCCCTCGCCCAGTCCTGAGACAGTTAGCTTTTACAATTGTGTTGCACCATATGATTAAAAAAAGACGACAAATGGAGACCAACGCGTTATGAATTGGTCTGATGTATCTATTAGGAGGAATCGCAAGGGTATAATGTTTAGTGCAAAATAAAGAAAAGTCCAGTAAAGATGTTTTGAAGGTTTCCAATGAGGAAGATGGGTGGTCGGGACTGCTCTCTCATTGGTGAGAAGCCGGTTCAGTTGCCTGATAACAGCTGGGCAAAACTGTCCCTGAATGTGGAGGTGTGCATTTTCAAATGTCTAACACTTGCCTGATGGGAGAGGGGAGAAGAAGGAGTCACTGGGGTGAGACTGGTCCTGGATTATGCCGTGGCCTTGCCAAGGCAGCGTGAAGTGTAGATGGAGTCAATGGAAGTTGAGGTTGGTTTGTGTGATGGTCTGGGCTGCATCCACAACTCTGCAATTTCTTGCAATCTGCTATGGAGCTGTTCCAAAACCATGCCATGATGCGACCCGATAAAATAGCAGTTGCTGAGAGTTGTTTCAACATTTCAAGGTCAGTTTATTGTCACATGTACCAATTAAGGCACAGTGAAATTTCAGTTATCATACACCCATACTAAGTGTAAAGCAACAAGACATAAAGTAGCAATGTTACAAAATTTTGAGATTTGAAAAATCAAGTCTGTAATTAATCCCATCAGATAAAGCATAAAAAGAAGTTTAATTTGACACCTAATTCACTTTCATATCTTCAGTATTTAAAAGGTTACAGCCATTTTCATACTCGGAAATTAGCATCTTGTTCCCTATTGCTTTTTTATTGACAACACAAAAGCTGTGATCGAGGACAGTCAAAAGCCCATAACTTTTTAAAAATTAAGAGAACTGAAATAAATTTTCAGTTATTATAGATTGAAGCATTCTGAAACAAATATGAAACAATCTTACTTAGACGAAATGAAATGAAAGCATATAATTAGTTAATTACCTAATTGTAGCTAATTACAAAATTCAATTACTAGATCTAAACATCTATCAATTTCTTAAGAATAGATTAACATTTTTAAAAAGCCTAAGTGTCCAAATAACATTCACACAAGAATTCACAATATAACATAATTTTTAAATCTCATTGTCATGGATTTATATGCCACATGGAAGAAATTTAATTTTTAATACCTGTAAATTAATGGCCATTTAAATCATCTTGCGAGTGGGTTTTTCTGGAACGCGATCGATTGGAACGTTGCATTTGCGGTGAATTTAAACCCGTATCGGCATGAAAAATACTGCCGGTTCGTTCGGGGGAAAAATCACCGTTTCGCAACTTAAAATGTGAATTAAAGGCATCTTAAGGAGCACTTTTATACATAAAATAAACGGCTTTCGTTTACCTGTCCCGTGCGTGAAATCCATCTCCGTTGTCGGCGTTGACGGCTTTAGAAGCTGATTTTAAAATAACTCCAACGCTGAAATTGTCGGGGGATTTTTAAAACAAAATACACGGAACACCCGTCGGAATGATTCTTCAGCAAAAGCTTGCACTCCAATGAAATATAATCCAGGACAAGGTAGGAGAAACCCGCGTTTTAACCTCGCCCCCCCCCCCTCAAAGGCGCCAAAATCGCGCACATGGCCAGTGGCAGAATTGCAGCGCCACTGAAGGTAAGTATTGTAACATACCTACATAAAGCCACATAAAATAAAATTTAGCATAAACATCCACCACAGCGGCTCCCCACATTCCTCACGGTGATGGAAGGTAACAAAGTCCAATCTTCTCCCTCTTTATTCTCCCACGGTCGGGGCTGTCGAACCATCTGCAGTCGGGGCGATCAAACTCCCGCAGCCGGCGATCCGAACCCTCGCGTAGGGGTGATCGGAACTCCCGCGTGGGGAGGGTTGAAACTCTCCGCGGCCTGGAGCTCCCGGTACCTATTCCTTCACTCCATCGATGCCTCACCCGCTGAGTTTCTCCAGCATTTTTGTCTACCTGCAAGCTCCACGATGGTAAGTCCACGGTTGAAGAGCCAGGTCGGTCTCCAGGAAAGTCCGTGCCACTCCACGATTTTAGGTCGCAGTGTAGACAGAGATACGATACAGACAGTCCAAAGCCTTCTGGAAAAGTAGAGGCATTGAGGACAGTCCTAAGCCTTCTCAGGAAGTAGAGGCATTGGTGTACTTGTTTGGCCATTGCTTCGATGTGGTTGGTCCATGACAAATTGCTGGTGAGCTTTGCTTCCTGAAGTCGATCCCATTTTCCTTTTCTTGCTGACATTGTGGGAAAGATTATTGTCTTGCCACTAGGTTCTGAGGTTCTCAATCTCCTTTGTGTATTCCGTCTCGTTGTTGTTTCATATCCGGCCCACTAAAACATGTTCAAATCTAACACGGGCTCAAAAGAGTAGAGAGAGAGAGAGAGAGAAAGAGAGAGAGATGGAAAGACAGACAAGGAGGGACAGAGGGAGAGAAACAAATGAGACAGAGAGGGAGAGATAGAAAGTCAAACATATACATACAGGGAAAGCGAGAGGTACGGCAGCATCTGTGGAGGGAATGGACAGACAACATTTTGGGTTGGCACATCTTCACATAGATGGAGTAGGGTGAAGAAAGTTGTAAAAAAAGATGGGGTGGGGGAAAGCCTGACAAGTGATAAGATACAGGTGAGGGGGTGGGGAGTTGATTGTCAGGTGGGTGGGGTTTGTGACAAAGGCTAGAGATGAACAGCAGACAAAAGGATATCAGATAAAGGAGTGGGATTAAATGTAAATCCGGAAGGAGGGATACATGGAAGGAATCAGGAGGAGAGGAAAGGAGGGATGGAATAAAAGAGATACAAAGCAGTTATGAATGTGGGGAGAAGGGGTAAGGCGCAGGGTCGCTGGGGGTGTGAAATGGTGGGATAAATGTGTGTGCATTGGTGTGGGGTGAGGGGGGGTTGGGGGGCTACTGGAAAGGGCAACAACTGTACTGCTACAGCTTGTGCGATGGAGATTTCCCCAGTTCAGCAGCATCTGAATGAAGTAATGTTGCATTACCTCAATGCTAAACAACTTATCCCGTACCTTACGCCCTCCCCCCACCAGCCAGAGGAAACATTCTCCCTGCATCCAACATGTCGAGCCTTGTTAGATGTTTATTTGTCAGTGACATCACTTCTCATTCTGCCAAACACCGGTGAGTAGGTCTAATTGATCCTTACACGAGAGTCCTGCCAGCTCAGGAATCATTCCACTGAACCTTTGTTGCATCTTGTCAAAGAATGTGTACCTTCTGGGGTAAGAGGATTACAGCAGCATACCTTATCCAGGCACCATCTGAGACCCGTCTGAAGAAGAGTCTCGACCCGAAACATCACCCATTTCTTCTCTCAAGGGATGCTGCCTGACCCGCTGAGTTACTCCAGCATTTTATGTCTACCATCTCACCTTTGCCCTCTAAAGTTGTCAGAAGACATCCTTGCCTCAGCACATTAAACAAAGGCCAAAATACAATTTACCTTGGATATCAGGTCGTATGATCATGTGATAGGAACAGAGTTAGGCCATTCGGCCCATCAAGTGTACTCCACCATTCAGTCATGGCTGATCTATCTCTCCCTCCTAACCCCCATTCTCCTTTTCCCCATAACCCCCTGATACTGTATTAATCATGAATTTATCATTCTCTGCCTTAAAAATATCCATTGACCTGGCCACCATAACCTTCTGTGGCAATGAATTCCACATCGCCCACAGCAGCTAAAGGTGTGCTTACAGTAATGGTTTACTGTACAAGAACATACAGAACCCTTTGTACATTTCCCAGTGTATGTTATTTCAACAATACTTCCCTTCTGCTCTTCCCAGCACTAAAGGGGCTGTCCCACTTGGGCAACCTAATCCGCGAGTTAAGAAGAATGTCTTCGACCTTCAAGCTCGAGGGCACTCACCTGGAAAGCCTCGAGCTGGATTGACCGTCCGCGATGAAACCGCGAGCTAGATCGACCGACCGCACAAACACACACACATCGCGAAGGCAGGGGCCAGGGAAAGCGAGGGAGCGTTGTCTGCGTGATGAAGAGGAAGGTAAACGGCTGCCACAGTGTACGGTAAGTCCTTTAGAAAGCGCGGGGGGGGGGGAGAGAGAGGGGGAGAGAGAGGGGGGAGAGAGAGGGGAGAGAGGGGGGGAGAGAGGGGGAGAGAAGGAGTGGAGACACTTTAAAGAAGTATAATAAAGTTTAGCAGGCATTTTACCTCCAGGTTGGCTTTCCTTGGTCCTGAAAACTCCAATGAGCCAATCAAAATGCCGGTCGGCAAAGCAGATTGCCTACGGCTGCCCTCGACTGCCTGTAACTAAATAACGACCCCACTCCACTGCACTACGAGTAAAAAAGAGCCATGCTGACCAAATTTTACTCGCTGAAATTTTTTCAAAATGCTGAACATTTTTCCGCGACCTAGCTGAGGCCACGAGTATTCGGGAACTTCCCTCGAGCATGAAGGAGAGTTCCAGCGACCTCATAGGACCTCCTAGGACCACGTGTCGACCATGCTGTGAGTTTGAAGGTCGAAGACACTCTTCTAAACTCGCAGATTAGGTCGCCCAAGTGGGACAGCCCCTTAACAACTCCACATGAATCCACCTTTCCTGTGTTTGCACTCACACTACTTGCCTGAATTGCCTTGAAGCCTCTTTGCCTAATCCTCACTCCACATTTCCAGCCAGTTTTGTGGCACTAACAAACTAGGAAATATTTATTGTTCCATCACCCACATCATTGATGTCAGTGCATAGTGACAAGCAGGAACCTTGTGGGACCTCATCACTCACTGACGACCACGCTTTGTTCTCTGTCAGGCAGCTTTCAACCCATACCAGTAGATCATCACCACAATGCCTGCTCAGAAACTCTTGGCATTTTAATATCTTTATTGATATTGTCAGCAGATGTAATGATATGTTTGGGGGCATGAGTCATGGTCATACAGCATGGAAACAGGCCAGTCAGCCCAACTTGCCCACACCAACCAACATTTCCCATCTAGACTAGTCCTGCCTGCCTGTGTTTGGCCCATATCCCTCCAAACCTGTCCTATCCATGTTCCTGTCTAATTGGTTCTTAAATATTGCAAAAGTCCCAGCCTCAGCTACCTCCTCTCGCAGTTCATTCCGTACACCCACCACACTTTGTGTAAAAAAAGTAACGCCTCAGATTCCTATGAAATCTTTCGCACTACACCTTAAACCAATGTCCTCTGGTTCTCAATTCCCCTACTCTGGGCAAGATCTATTGCTACCCGATCTATTGCTCTCAATTGTGTACATCCTGCGCTCCAAGGAATAGCGTCCCAGCCTGCTCAACCTCTCCCTATAGCTCAGACCCTCGAGACCAGGCAACATCCGTTAAATCTTCTCTGTACACTTTCCAGCTTGACAGCATCTTTCCTGTAACATGGGGCCCAGAACCCAACACAATACTCTAAATGCGGTCTCAACAATGTCTTATATAACTGCCACTTGACCTATACTCAAAATTCTGACTGATGAAGGCCAATGTACCAAAAGCCTTTTTGACCACCCTAAAAGTGACTCCACCTTTAAGGAATTGAAGAAATATGAGAAAGAAGCAATGTCTCTCCACAGTGAGCAAGGCCCCATGCTCGAACCTAACCCCACTCCACCACCACTCACCACAAATTCCCTGAAGGTATTGGTACTAGGGGTGTGGTTCGTAGGGCCAAGGCATGTAACAGAAATTGGCTGGAGTGGTAGCCAGGATCAGACAAGTAGTAGTGGGAGCAGTGCTCACTCTCGATATCCAGAAAGAACGAGTCATCAAATGTGAGACACTTTTGGGGCTGCTGTACCTGGTGTAGGTGTGGCCTTCTGCCTTGGTGATTACCTGGGCCACCTTCCAGTTCATGTGGGGTTCAATGATGGAGCCGTACTAACAGGTCGTGATACACAAATCCAGTGACAATGGGGGTAAAATTGTACCCAAAGTCACCCTCACCCTGATGGATACCTTTGTGTGTTGCTGCATCAGGCTGTGCGAAGAGCCAAAACATGTGTCACTATTGCTGAGGTTCTACTCATTCACAATTTGCGAAGGATGCACATTATACGGGGTTGATGCGCAATGTGGCAGTCAGCTGAACATTGCCGCATCATCTGTCCTTTGTGGAAATGTTCTACCAGACCAACATCTTTGACCACACCTCCGTCAGACAGTGGTCAGCACGGAACATCCTGCAGGCACTGCGGGACAAGGACTCAGTGGATCCTGTGGCGTGCTTCAATGAGCAGACTGCTCTGACCATCTCATCACAGGAACTCACCAACAAGCACCAAGACCTGATTTGGCTGGCGGTGGGAGGGACCCTCTCTGTCAGATCCTTCCTATACTGTCAGAGTCTTGCTACCAATGCAAGCTAACCTCGGGACAGCTGCTATGCAGAGGAGAATGTTCCCCATCTTTGCACAGTGTGGTTTAGTAATACAGCGTGGAAACAGGCCCTTCGGCCCACCGAGTTCGCACTGACCAGGGATCCCTGCACATTAACACTGTCCTACACACACTAGGGCCAATTTTACACATACACCAAGCCAATTAACCTACAAACCTGAACGTCTTTGGAGTGTGGGAGGAAACTGAAGATCTCACGGGGACAAATACAAGCTACGTACAAATACAAGCAGTCGGGATCGAACCCGGGTGTCTGGTGCTGCAAGCGCTGTAAGGCAGCCACTCTACCGCTGCACCACTGTGGCTGCTCATATACCAAGGGCAGGGTTTCACTATGAGAGTCTGCAGAAAGATGCAAGGTGCTTGTCATAATTCATCCCGAACAGTTGGGTCACAGTGGAATCTTTGATTTACTGGCTGTTCCATGAACATCAAGGGGTGGACATCAAGTGCTGCTGGAAAGTCATTAATTTGGTGTAAGATGCTATTTATTCTGCATGAAAGCTGATGGTCTCCAGTACATCAAAGTATCTGTCCAGGAATGTTGTTGACGGGTCCATTCCAGACTGTAAGAGTATGTTCTAAGGGATGCACAAAAGCTCGCTGCACCCAACGTGAAGGCTCTGTGGGTGAACACCAGAGTCCAGGGTCCTTCCGTAGCTGGTTATTGAATGGCAGAGTCTTGAGGGATGCCCCTCAAACAAGGAAAGGGTTATCGCCCCAGGGGTCCACATGAGTGGCAATGGTGTTACATGTGAGGAAAAGGGAAGATGCTAACAATCCACAGACGTGCAGGTTTGTAGGTTAATTGGCTGGTGTGGATGTAAAATTGTCCCTAGTGTGTGTGGGATAAAGTTAATGTGCGGGGATCGCTGGTCAGTGCTGTCTCGGTGGGCCGAAGGGCCTGTTTCTGCACTGTATCTTTAAATTGAAAGACAAAGTCAATTAAATTCATCACATGCACCCGAAGGTGCAGTGAAATGAATTTGCCAGCAGCGATACACTTTAAAAAAAAGGAACAAACAATACACAAGATAATTTAACACAAACATCCACCACATCATTCTTCACTTGTGGTGGAAGGCACCAAAGTTCAGTCAGTCCTCCTCCTTTGTTCATCCGTGGTCGGGGCATGAACCCCCCGTAGTCGCTGCTATGGACGGCCCGATGTACAGGCCTCTCTCGGGATGATCAAAACTCCGACGTCGGGACGGTCAAACACACTCTGCGGCTTTGTAGTGCCCGAATCGGCACTTCCTACTGGAGACCACGGTTTCAGGATGTTATAGGCCGGCAGGCCGGCAGTCGGAGCTCTTCTCCGGTGATCCCTGGCAAGGGATCCAGGCTCCGGATCGTAAGTCCACGGCGTGCCTGCGCTTAGAAGCTCAGCAGACCACAACCCCATGATGCCAAAGTCACCAGGCCAGCGATCGAAGCTCTCCTTTCTGGCAAGGGTCGCCGCTCCGCGATGGAAAAGTCCACGCTGCGCCCGCCGCTGAAGCTCTGAGCCCGACTCAGGAAAGGCCACTCCAATCCATGGTGTTAGGCCGCGAAGGAGGCAACATGGAAAAAGTCACCACTCCGTCAAGGAGGGGACCGAAAGCGGTTTCCCCCACCCCCCATCACCCCCCACACATACCAAGAGACACACCAAAAAAACAAAAACATTTGAAATAACAAACACGCTGTTGGCAGGGCAGCCAACTCGCACCAGCTGGCACTGGCAGGGCAGCTGCTCCCACCGACCTAAACTGAACCAAACTAAACTAAATTACCGGAGTCTCACACGAGTAATATTGAATATCGAGACACTAAGATTGTATTCAAAGTTTTGCATGGATATATAATTTTTTTCAATTCAATTCAATTCAATTTATTTGTCTTTTGGACAAATTTGTCATTTGGACCCCTTGAGGTCCAAACGAAATGTCGTTTCTGCAGCCATACAATACAAAACGAAGAAGACCCGAGACACAACACAATTTACACATTACATCCATCACAGCGCTGTGATGGAAGGCAAAAAAACGTATCTCTCCACTGCACTCCCCCCCACCCCCCCCCTCCCCCGATGTCAGAGTCAAAGTCAAAGCCCCCGGCGGGCGATGGTGATTGTCCCGCAGCCATTAAAGCCACGCCGGGTGATGCAAGGTCGCGCACCGGGTCTTGGTGTTAGAGCCCCGGCGCGCGCCCGCAAAGTCCGGTGGCCATTCCAAGCCGCGCGGGGGGATAAAGCCCGCTCCAGTTGCTCTTCAACCCCGCAACTCGGGCGGGAGAAGTCGCCGCTGCGGAAGCCCCGAAAAGCGGTCTCCCACCAGGGGACCCGCGGGCTTACGGTGTTGCCGTCCGCCAGACCCGCGGTTGTAGCCTCCGAATCTCCGGCGGTCGGGTCGCAGCAGCGCTCCACCACAGCTCCACCCGCTCCGGACTCGGCCAGCCCCGCGACGGTGAGTAGTCCGCAGCTCCGCAACTGGAGCCCCAGGTCGTTCCTGCTGGAGGCCGCTCCACGTTGCCCAGCCCCAACGACAACGGAGACCCGACAAGAAAAGGTCGGGTCTCCCGTGCAGGGGAAAGATTTCAAAGTCCCCCCCCCCCACCCCCACCCCCACCCCACCCCCACCCCCCCACACACATACCCCGACAAAAAATAAATAAAAAACTACATAAAAACGAGACAAAAATAATAAAAGACAGACGGACTGCAGAGGCCGCTGCAGACGAAAGTCGCGCCGCCCACCGAATATTTGTTTTGTATAGAATTTGTTTATGTATAACGTAAATATATTTGGAATAAAAGAGGCAACTTTTTCTGGACAAGGTTAACTCATTGCAATTCGGATGATGCAGTTCTCGATAAGGGGCGAGTTGATTAATCCGAGGTATGTGGACATTTCTTCTGGCAATTCTCCACATTTCTCTGTCCCAGGAAGTTGTGGAGGCTACATTATTGGAAGATAGGGAAGCTATTTGTTTCCCACCCGTTCATTTGGCCTGCAATACTGTGTGGAGCGGAGGCAGAGATCACATAGTCATAGAGTGATACAGTGTGGAAAGAGGCCCTTTGACCCAACTGGCCCATACCGGCCAACATCTCCCAGCTACACAAGTCCCACCTGCCTGCGTTTGGTCCATATCCCTCCAAACTTGTTCTATCCATATACCTGTCTAACTGTTTCTTAAACGTTGGGATAGTCCCAGCCTCAACTACCTCCTCTGGCAGCTTGTTCCATACACCCACCACCCTTTGTGTGAAAAAGTTACCCCTCAGACTCCTATTAAATCCTTTCCCCTTCACCTTGAACTTATGTCCTCCGGTCCACGATTCCCCTACTCAGTCTGGGCAAGAGATTCTGTGCATCTACCAGATCTATTCCTCTCATGATCTTATATACAGACCTCTATAAGATCACCCCTCATCCTCCTGCGCGCCAAGGAATAGGGACCCAGCCTACTCAACCTCTCCCTATAGCTCAGACCCTCTAGTCCTGGCAACATCCTGGTAAATCTTCTCTGAACCCTTTCAAGCTTGACAATATCTTTCCTATCACATGGTGCCCAGAACTGAACACAATACTCTAAATGCGGTCTCACCAACGTCTTATACAACTGCAACATAACCTCCCAACTTCAACAGTAAGAAAATAAAGATTGGGTCCAAGATTAGTGTTTTAAATATAACTAAGAACGGCAGTGAGGTCAGAGCCAACTAAATTATATCAAGTAATCGGTCGGGTGAAACCTAGTGGCAGACTTTGAAGTTTATGTTTCACAATTCAGAGAACAGTTTCATTCGAATGAGAAAGACAATTTCTAATGAGATCAGTCCTCGCCCGTGGTTAAATAAATTTGCTGTTTTTCATCCTTAGAGTACAGGTTAAGCAGTTTAAGTTTCTATCGATTTAATGAAAAACATGTAGGTAGTCCGAGGACGAAGTTTGGACGAAATGTGTAGGAAGGAACTGCAGATGCTGGTTTGCACCGAAAGACAGACACAAAATGCTGGAGTAACTCAGCGGTATTTTTTCAAAGATATTTAATCATATAACATTTGTAGTTTAAAATGTAATCGAAATCGTAATTTTTGTATTGTGTACATTGTATTAACTTCGGTGCAGATAAAATCAGACTCTTCAATACTATCTTCAGGATTTTTTAAAATTACAAATAGATATTACTCCAATCAGATCAAAGAAGGGTCTCGACTCGAAACGTCACAATTTCCTCCTGTCCAGATTTGCTGCCCAAAGATCCGCTCTATGATTTTTGATGCTGCCTGTCCTGCTGAGTTACATCAGCATTTTGTGTTTAAAACCAAATTTGAAGGTTGGGAGGGACTTGGCTACCAGGGAGGGGTTTTTCCAACCAATGAGAGATTCACCGATTGCAACATTCACTGAATGAAGGGTGGGTGGAGAGAGACTTCCGGACATACAACAACAAATAAGAAACGTTTCGAGTATGAGATAAACAGAGTTAAAGTTTCTATGCATCTGAACAAAAATAAGCCAGTCCCGTTCTGTGGGGAACAAGTCTGAAGAAGGTCTCGACCCGAAAACTGGCCTGACTTGCTTGCTGAGTTTCTCCAGCACTTTCTGTTTCCGTAGGTGGACATGCTGTTCCACCCTCTCCTGCTCTTGCTGGCTCTGTTCAGTGTGCTCCATGCAGAAGGTAGGAAGCCGGAAGACGGTGTTTGTAAGGTGAATCCGAGCGCCGCGTTCTCCGGTGCAGCGCTCGGATCGTTCAATGTTTCCCGTGTAGTTTGCGATATTTTACTGTAAATATAGAAACATAGAAAATTGGTGCAGGAGTAGGCCATTTGGCCATTCGAGCCAGCACCGCCATTCAATATGATCATGGGCTGATCATCCAAAATCATACCTAGTTCCTGCTTTTCCCCCATATCCCTTGACTCCTTTAGTCCCAAGAGCTATATCTAACACTTTTAAAAACATCCAGCGAATTGGCCTCCACTGCCTTCTGTGGCAGAGATTCCACAGATTTACAACTCTCTGGGTGAAAACGTTTTTCCTCATCTCAGTCCTAAATGGCCTACCCCTTATTCTTAAACTGTGACCCCTGGTTCTGGGACTCCCCCAACATCAGGAATATTTTTTCTGCATCTAGTCTGTCTAATCCCTTAAGAATTGAACGTGTTTCTATAAGATATCCTCTCATCCGCCTAAATTCCAGTGAATACAAGGCCAGTTGGCCTATTCTTTCATTGTTTGGGCAGCCTGGCAAATGTCTGGGCAGCGCATCTTGGCAGATCTATCAAGGTGGGAGTGAGATGGTTCCTGTGACCGAATGCGGTCGACTGGCTGAATTGTCCTTCCCGCGGGATGAAGGGCGAGGTAGCCGCTACAAAGGAATGCAGGATGGGTTGACCATAAAACTTAGAATTAGGCCATTTGGCCCTTCGAATCTGCACGCTGTGCGGTAGTGTGGCCGAGTGGTCTAAGGTGCTGAATGAAGGATTGTTCAATCATAACTAATGTATTTTCCTACTTTCTCCCCATAACCTTATTAATCAATAACTGATTAATAACTGGAGAAACTTAGCAAGCAAGTCAGGCCAGTTTTCGGGTCGAGACCTTCTTCAGACTTGTTCACCACAGAACGGGACTGGCTTATTTTTGTTCAGATGCAGAGAAACTAACTCTGTTTATCTCATACTCGAAACGTTTCTTATTTGTTGTCTGTGGCGATGAATTCCACAGATTCATCACCATCTGGCTAATGAATTTCCACCTCCACTCCATGCTAAACATGCGTCCATTTGTTCTGAGGCTGAGCCCACTGGTCCTAGCCTGACTCAACTGGAATGTCCACTCTATGTCCTCTATCCGCTTTCATTGTTTGGTAAGGTTCAATGAGAAACCCTCCTACCCCCCCCCCCCCCCCGCACTTTCCTTTTCAACTTGAGCAAGTACAGGTTCAGAGCCAGCAAATGCTCCTCATATTTTATCCCAGTCCCCAGGATCATTCTTGTAAACCACTTCTAGACCCTCTCCATTGCCAGCACATCCCTCCTCAGTCATGGGCCCCAAAACTACTCACAATATTCCAAGCTTGACCAGCCCCTTATAAAGACTCAGCATTATATCCTTTTTATATTCCAGTCCCCTGAAATGAATGCTAAAATTGCATGCAGCTTTCTTACTGCTAAACTCGATTTGCAAATTAACCTTGGGTAGGTCGTATAACAGGAAGTTGTATGACACTGACAGGTTCAGCAACTTAGCAAATAAGTTATTTATAGGTTAGAAAGGATATACAGTAGGAGTCGGTGCTTTCAGGCAAGTTGAAGTTGTGGTGTTTGGAGTTTGGGTTATTCCCTAGGTGATGTGGCCATGTACATGAGGTGCCAATATCTAAGGTGAAAAGGGTGAGAATTTATATATTAGGAAATGGTTAGAAGTTCCACAATGTGATTTTATTTGGGAAAGTATTCTACATTGTCCAGCCTCACAGAGGAGTTTGTGTGCTAAGCCTGTGAGTTTAGAGCTGCAATTATCAGGGAGCAAGGATACTTTAGTAATCTGGTGCCAAATGTAACTAGAGGGAAGAAGTGGAAGAAAGCAGGCATTACAAGCACAACCAGCTCTGAGGCAATCAGATATTGTTGGCAGGGTGCAGCAAGGGAAAGGAGGCCTGGAGCTTAGCACAGGGAAACCAGCAAGTGGTAAGGCAGGGCCAATAGAGGAGGAAATTAATTGGAGAGCCGGTACCTCATCAGGAGGAAGCAGTGGGATGTATAAAGGTAGATTACTAAAGTATGCCCAAGATGGCGCCCGCCTGCGGCGACTTTTGCGGAGCACCAGAACAGAAAAGGTTCACCTACAACTTCTATCAACTCACCTGCATCAGGGAAACGGCAGTAATCGGTGCCGTTTCAGACAAGCTGCTTGGGCAGCTGAAAGCGCTGGCAATTTCGCGATCTCCCGCAGCTGCGGGA
>CM075985.1:39647407-39672954 GCA_038087875.1 Malacoraja senta | reverse complement strand
ATGGAACGTTCACCGACATTCTATGGGTGAGAGCTGTTTTTTTTATAACATTTTGAAATTTTGGGGTGTGGGGGGGAGAAGGATTTTATTTTAAAATGTGTACATAAACACGACAAAATTTAATCAGGAGTGGCTACGTGGAATGAAAAGTGAAATCTCTACCGAAATGGAAAAAATCTCGGCGTTTCTGCGTGTGGTGTTGGCGTAGCAAGGAATCAAAAGGCTGGCAGCCACAAGACAGGCAGAGAGAGAGAGAGAGAGAGAGAGAGAGAGACACACACACACACGCACGCACGCACGCACGCACGCACGCACGCACGCACGCACACACACACACACACACACACACACACACACACACACACACACACACACACACACACACACACTTACACTTTTAAATATAGATAGATAGATAGATAGATGTTGTTCAGTTTTATCGGGGAGAAAGAGGATCGCTCCTATGTTACAAGGGGAACAATCCTCTTTCTCCATTCTGTCTGTTGGGTAGAACTGTCCAACCAGTAAATTATATTCTTAATATGCACTGCCCAATAGTAATACAAAAAGTTCGGAAGTGAAAGTCCCCCGGTTTACATAAGTGTTTTTTTTTAAATTCTGTGTGATCTATAGTCCAAAATAAAATTAATAATATTAGAGTCTAGTTTTTTAAAAAAAAATGGTATATATAATCGTATAGATTGAAATAGGTATAATAAATGTGGTTAAAAAGATACTTTTTATAGCGTTTATTCTACCTATTAATGATAAGGGAAGTTTTCCAGAATTTAATCAATGCGTTGAGTTTATTTAATAAAGGCATAAAATTAGCATTAAATAATGCTTTATATTTTCTAGTAATTTGAATACCCAAATACTTAAATTTTTCTGTTTAAAGGAAAAAGCTTCGATATATAGTTTTGGCAGCAGAAGTTATGCAGCGAGTGTGGAAAGCAGGTGTACATCCAGGTGAATGGGTTCGGCCCGAAACGTTGCCTATTTCCTTCGCTCCATAGATGCTGTCTCACCCACTGAGTTTCTCCAGCATTTTTGGCTCCAGCATCCAGTAGAGATGGGTTGTGGAGGTTTCATAGCGTGATCAAACATGTCGCTATTTGGAGAGCTAGGAATTCGCAGACAGAGTTTGCGTCAGGCTGTAAAGGAGATGTCTAAGGCAGTAGGTGGATTTGGTGGAGATGAAACAATGCCAGTTGGGGGCAGAAAGGACATGTATAACAAGCGGTATTATGTATTTCTTTGTACGTGTATTCTGTGTAAGTGTATCCCTGTTTTATTTGAGGTTGATATTTTTGGTGCACCGACTGTTTAATGATGTGTCCCTAGCAGGGGATGACAGTGGAACAACAATGGCAGGTATTTCTGGGAATAATACAGAAGGTATTCATTTCATTCCATGATTTTAAGTGGAGCAAGAGGCGACCGTGGCTGACAAAAGTAGTCAAGGACAGTATAAAATAAAAGAAAAGTATAACATAGCAAAGATGAGCGGGAAGCCAAAGTGGGAAACTTTGAAAGAGCAACAGAAGATAACTAAAAAGGAAATCCGGCTAGAAATATGAGGTACGAAGGTAAGCTAGCCAAGAATATAAAGGAGGATAGTAAAAGCTTCTTTAGGTATGTGAGGAAGAAAAAATTAGTTAAGACAAATGTGGGTCCCTTGAAGACATAAACAGGTGAATTTATTATGGGGAACAAAGAAATGGCAGACGAGTTGAACAGGTACTTTGGATCTGTCTTCATGAAGGAAGACACAAACAATCTCCCAGATGTAGTAGTGGCCAGAGGACCTAGGGCGACAGAGGAACTGAGGGAAATTCACATTAGGCAGGAAATGATGTTGGGTAGTCTGATGGGACTGAAGGCTGATAAATCCCCAGGGCCAGATGGTCTGCATCCCAGGGTACTTAATGAGGTGGCTCGAGAAATCGTGGATGCATTGGACATGCTAGAGGTAGGAAACATGTTCCCGATGTTGGGGAATCGAGAATCAGGGGCCACTGTTTTAGAATAAGGGGTAGGCCATTTAGAACGGAGATGAGGAAAAACTTTTTTCAACCTAGAGAGTTATGAATCTGTGGAATTCTGTGCTTCAGAAAGCAGTGGAGGCCGATTCTCTGAATGCATTCAAGAGAGTTAGATAGAGCTCTTAAAGATGTCAAGGGATATGGGGAGAAGGCAGGAACGGGGTACTGATTGCGGATGATCAGCCATGATCACAGTGAATGGCGGTGCTGGCTCGAAGGGCCAAATGGCCTACTCCTGCACCTATTGTCTATTGTCTGTTGTTGAGCCTTCCCAGGGTGTCATGCGCACCAAAACACCAGTGAAGGGAGGTGCCCACTTGATAACCTCAACGATATACTTGCATCTACATGATCAGTTATCTATATAAATAAAATCTATTATTATTATTATTATTATGCACTTATCAACATGTCAATAGCTTATTGCATATAGAGTTAGTTATTGTCCTAAGCATAAGTGTGTATTAGTAGTTTAGATCCTACTTTGGCTTTGGGCTTGGTTTCTTTGAGCGCTTATCCTGGTATATTAGAATAACTACTTTGTGTAGGCGCAGCTGATGGGTTCCCGTTGTGACATGTCCTCCCACGCATACAGTAACCCCCCTCACACATTCACCTCCCTTCCCACATACCAACACCCCCTCCCACACACTACCCCCCCCTCGTCACACGGGAGGCCTGATCCAACGCTACCCATTCCCCAACGCAATATTCCACCACTCACCCATAGCCCTCAACTGCGCAGGGGATCCATTGTTGTTGGTTTGAATGCAGGGATAACAAAGGCAACGCCGGGGTCAGAGCGTGGGGACTGAGCGGAGCCGCAGCCCCGGCATGGAGCGCACTGGCCCACTGAGACAACCCCGCACCGGGCTAGCCCCCACCTTACTAGCCCGAACCGCTCATCCCGCATCGCCCCTCAATCACCACTCTTCACTGGTCACGTCTGTCTCTCGCCAATCCCACTCCCATCGAATCCACCCCACCCTGTCCTTCTCACTCTACTCTCCCCCTCTATCCCACCTTGCCCATCACCCTGAACCCCTTCTACCCCCCTGCACTCCACCACCCCTCTACCCACTCCCTTAAAACCGTTTCCCCCCCCTTCCTCCCTCCCTCTCTTCCCCTCCCTCCCTTCCTCTCTCTCCCCCCTCCATCCCCTCTCCCCCCTCATCCCTCTCTCCCCCCTTCCTCCGTCTCCCGCCCCCCCCCCCCCCCCCCCCCGTGCTGTGGGCCAGGATGCGACGATCCCTCTCTCCATGTAATGGTGCTGCGCGTTAGGGCCGCTCCCGGTGTCCACGACCGTGGGCAGGAGCGGCTGGAGTACTGCCCATCCCGGGGACGTGCTGTGGGCCGGGCTACGGGGCTCCCTCTCTCCGTGTAAAGGTGCCGTGCGTTAGGGCCGTTCCCAGAGTCTGCGCCTGCTGGCAGTGAGCAGCGCTCCCTCACCAGCGAGTAGACACCGGGGTTCGGCGCTGCTCCAGCCAGGTATACATGGACTCCCCTCCCCCCCCTCTATCCCTGTCTCTATCCCCTCCGCCACCCACCCGCCCTCTATCTTTCTCTTCCTCCCTTTCTCTGTGTCTGCTCACGCTCCCTCCATCCCTGACTCGCCAACTCTCTCACTCCCCTCCCACTCCCACCGCCGGGCAGCGGTCACGCCCGCCCCTCGATAAGCGGGTCAGCCCGCAGGTGGGCGGTTTGGTGCGTGGAGGCTCATTGGCCGAGGCTGCTGCCGGCGTCGGAATCCCTCCACCCCCATATATACCAAGTGCTGCGATCTGGACTCAGCAAGTCGAGCAGCATCTGTGGGGGAAGGCTCCGGGGATGGTTTGTGCCGCGACACTCCGGGACTGGGAACGCGGAAAAAGTCACTGCGTGCTGGAGTAATGTCGTGGTTTAAAGACTCAAAGTTTGGATAAGATGACACAGACACGGAGAATTTTTCAAGAAGACGAAAGCCTTTATTTGCAAATATTCAGCTGGAACATTCAGTGACGACATCACCTGCCCATTCAAGGTAGCATTCAATGATGCAGCTACTTCGTGTCCCTAGATGGCATAGTGCCAGTCAATTGTTTGTGTCCACTAGAGTGCCAACCTGTGAGGCACTCTTAAGACAGCTGATGTTTAGTTTTATGTGTCGCCTGGATAAGTCAGAGAACCACATAATTGAAGCCCTAGTCAGCCCTCTGAAAAGCTGCTATAGATTCACTTCTAGGCTAAGACGGCATTTGTGCAATAGCTTGTATATCTTATAGGCTAATATGCAATTTTATATGTATTTTTGTATCTCCTTATACTGTTTGATGTGTTCTATGACCTGTGTCTGAAATAAAGCTTTTATTATTTCTGCTATTCTACAATATTTTATCACTGTGTACACTGTTTCTGTTACCCACTTACCTTAAATTCGTATTTTGCCCGTACAGCCCTCAGTCACCCAAGGCGTTATCCACAAAATACTTTATTCTGCCCGTACAAACCCCTGACCTCTCAGGGTGGTATCCACAGAATACTTACCTCGTCCGTGCAACCCCTGACCTCTCAGGGTGGTATCCACGAGGTGTTAATACCTGCCTCGTCCGTGCAACCCCTGACCTCTCAGGGTGGTATCCACGAGGTCTCAATAAACTCTTAAAACTGCCTCGTCCGTGCAACCCCTGACCTCTCAGGGTGGTATCCACGAGGTCTCAATAAACTCTTAATAATATCACATAATGCAATGCTGTACTTTCTTATCACAAATATTATTACTCACCACATAGCGCAGCCTTCTCGGACAATCCTCCGGGCCTCCTTTTTAGAACAATTTAGTGCCAGATTCTTGGGTCGGAGAGACCTTCTAACTACCTAGGCACTTCTGTGTCCCCAATGGCTTTCCATGTTCAACAGGTTATTAGTCCAAATGAAGCGGAAAACCGCATAATTTTGCTGCGTGGCCACCCTTTTCCTGTTGTCCCTAGGAGCCAAGAGGGACTGGGAAGTGCCCTGGGCTGTTTGTCTTTTAATTAACGGACTCTTACCGACCCTGCTCGCAGCGCCAATGTTGTCGTGGTTTAAAGACTTAAAGTTTGGATAAGATGACACAGACACGGAGAATTCCTCAAGAAGACGAAAGCCTTTATTTGCAAATATTCAGCTGGAACATTCAGAGACGACATCACCTGCCCATTGTCTAATTGCTCTCTGATCCACAGAAATAAGCAGCTTTTTATTACAGTTCATCAGCCCTATCTCTGCTACATTATCTTGCATGCTGTACTCCTTTTGCATCAATCTATCTTCAATTCTAGTATTCTCTGTCTCGCCACCATTAATGTCCGACCTTGGCTCAATCTTATTAAACTTTACATTCCCCTCATATCTCGTCCTTCACTCGCCACCCTTAAAATTAACTTCGAATCTCCCAGCTATGTCCTGCCACCATTATGCTTCAGCCAAAACCAAGGCCACACAAACCATATTACACTGTTACATATTAGTTTATAAGTTTACACACAAAGATACAAATGTATTTATTAAGAATACAAAGGTACAAAAGTGAAACTTGTTCAGTGCCTTGATTACTAGATAAATGTTTTAATTAATTACTGCAAAACTAACAGTTACGTGAGTCTGAGTACAATAAGCTGATTACGTAAAATAGCTGACATCTGCTGGCTATGATAAATGTTTTAATTAAGTCTTCTATAACTTCCATATAACTCCCTTCTCTGAGACTCCACTGAGTCTCAAAAGACAAAGAAAACCACACACACATCCCCCAGGTCTAATCACCCACAGAGCCCTAAAATGCATGCTCTTTTAATTAAGTTTGCTTAATGCGGTGTAGTGTTCTTTCTCTAGCTCCCTGAGAAACTGGCCAAAAACCCACCCCCATTACCTGAGGCAGGAAAAAAAGATCCAGTTTCCCTTACAGACTTCGTTTAACATTTTCTGAACACTTCTTCTCCATCGTAGTAGTATTCTATCACCGAGGTCCTCTTCCCTTGAGGGCCGGATTCGTCTTCACCCGTTATGATTGGCAGTTGCTTCACAGTAGCTTTCACCAGGAGAGACTTAATACAGGGAAAAACACAACACAACATGATTGCCGCTGCAAGTAGTATGACCCCAATGGTCAAACCAATTTTAATCAGCCATGCTCCCCAACCACCCAACATGCTCTCCAGGCACCCAAACAATTGATGTCTGAACCCTACGTTTCTTTTAACCTCACTCCTTAGGTTTTTAGCTTATCCATGGCTTTAGTGAAAGACCCCTCCGGGCTAGTATTATTAGGTATGAAGATGCAGCATTGTTCCCCAAACAAGACACATACACCCCCTCATTCTGACCTTATATACACCAGTCTCATAGTCAATAATGTCTCCAAAAACCTCACATTATCTTAACCATATAACAATTACAGCACTGAAACAGGCCATCTCGGCCCTTCTAGTCCTCCCCTAGTCTCCCCTAGTCCCATCTCCCTGCACTCAGACCATAACCCTCCATTCCTTTCCCGTCCATATACCTATCCAATTTATTTTAAATGATAAAATCGAACCTGCCTCCACCACTTCCACTGGAAGCTCATTCCACACAGGTACCACTCTCTGAGTAAAGAAGTTCCCCCTCATGTTACCCCGAAACTTCTGTCCCTTAATTCTCAAATCATGTCCTCTTGTTTGAATCTTCCCGACTCTCAATGGAAAAAGCTTATCCACGTCAACTCTGTCTATCCCTCTCATCATTTTAAAGACCTCTATCAAGTCCCCCCTTGACCTTCTGCGCTCCAAACAATAAAGACCTAACTTGTTCAACTTTTCTCTGTAACTTAGGTGCTGAAACCCAGGCAACATTCTGGTAAATCTCCTCTGTACTCTCTATTTTGTTGACATCTTTCCTATAATTTGGCGACCAGGATTGTACACCATACTCCAGAATTGGCCTTACCAATGCCTTGTACAATTTTAACAATACATCCCAACTTCTATACTCAATGCTCTGATTTATAAAGGCCAGCACACCAAAGGCTTTCTTTACCACCCTATCTACATGAGATTCCACCTTCAGGGAACTATGCACAGTTATTCCTAGATCCCTCTGTTCAACTGCATTCCTCAATTCGCTACCATTTACCATGTACGTCCTATTTTGATTTGTCCTGCCAAGATGTAGCACCTCACACTTATCAGCATTAAACTCCATCTGCCATCTTTCAGCCCATTCTTCCAAATGGCCTAAATCTCTCTGTGGACTTTGAAAATCTACTTCATTATCCACAACACCACCTATCTTACTATCATCTGCATACTTACTAATACAATTTACCACACCATCATCTAGATCATTGATGTATATGACAAACAACAGTGGACCCAACCCTGAGGCACCCCACTAGTCACCGGCCTCCAAAGTGACAAACAGCCATCCACCATTACTCTCTGGCATCTCCCATTCAGCCACTGTTGAATCCATCTTGGTACTCCACCATTAATACCCAACAATTGAACCTTCTTAACCAACCTTCCATGTGGAACCTTGTCAAAGGCCTTGCTGAAGTCCATATAGACAACATCCCTCATCAATTTCCCTAGCAACCTCTTCAATAATTCAAGAAGATTAGTCAAACATGACCTTCCAGGCACAAATCCATGTTGACTATTCCTAATCAGACCCTGTTTGTCCAGATGCTTATATATTATCTTTAAGTATCCTTTCCATTAATTTGCCCACCACAGACATCAAACAACGTTCTTGTTAGAACTCTGCTCTTCCCTCACTTCTTTGTCCTCCTGTTCACTTACCTCAGGGCTATTATCGTGTCGTACCTGCGGGACAGTCCTCATGTAAGGATTGAGATGGTACCAGGTAGATCAACCTTCTACCTGAACAGCGGTGGGTGATTCGGATAGCTCATACATGCACCTTGTCTCCAGGTTTAAAGGATCCTTCCTCCTGGTTCACCTCCAACTGCTTTTTCTTTGCCTGTGCATAAATAGACTTGTATATCATAATTAACTGTTGCACATACTTCTTAACTTCTACCTCTAACTGTTCCAAACTTGGTCTCTTGTAGGGACTTCTCCATTGTGCCACCTGCATAGGTCGGCCAGTAAGCATCTCATGTGGGGTTATGTGGGTTATTCGGTTAGTTTGCATGCAACATCACTTCAGTGCCAATGGCAGGTCATCGATCCTATTCAACTTTGTAGTTACACAAATCTTATTTATATTACCCTTCAATATTCCATTTATTCTTTCCACCATGCCCTGTGACTGCAGGTGTTACACACCCAAATCTGTGTTTTACTCTAAGGGCCTGTAGCACCAGCTTGACTACTCTCTGAATGAAAACAATCTGTTGTCAAAGCTGATTCCTGTCGGTCTACCAAACCTCGGGATTACCTCATTCATCAGAAACGTTACTACAGTTCTTGCACCTAAATCGATCCAAGCTTACCCCTAGGTGTAATAACAGCTGATCATCCTCCAGATGCTATTCTGGCTGCTTCGTCTGCACTTTGATTTCCCTTCTTATATGCTTGGCATTTAATGACAGCTAGTGCCCCTGGCTTCATTTTTGCCCTTATCAGGTCTGTACTTTACTACTAACTTTGCATGGCGTCTCCGTTGCTTTCTCAAAGCCTTCTGTTTCCCTATTGCTCCAAAAATGTGACAGACCCCATGTGCATATGCTGAGTGGGTATAAACTTCAGCTTTCTCACCTTCCCTCATGTCACATGCTGCTCTTAAAGCCTTAATTTCTGCCAACTGAGCTAAGCAAGATTGCAAGCAAGCTTCCAATTTAATTACCTTAAAGTCTAATCCATCCTGATGCACCACTGCAAACCCTGCATACTTGCTATTATGATCCCTTTAACAAGAAACATCCACAAGCAAAACCTTTTTGTCCCCTTCATTCAAAGGCTCTGACTGTAAAACATTTCTCAGACTTGTGTGTCCTTCTTCCTCCATTATTTTCCTTAATGACATCACAATTTCAACATACTTTCCAATCTAGTCTGAACTATATCCTGCCATTCCCAAGATCACCATCATCTGTCCTACTGTCTGAGGTTTGGAAACTTCAATTTGATCCTGCGCTATAGCTTTTACGTCTTTAGAAATTACTCGTCCTGAATATTCTACCTGCTGCTGACAAAACAGCAACTTCTTCCTGGATACTTTATGACCTCCTATGCCATCTTTTCCAAGAGAATTAAAATGTCTCTCTCACATTGCTTCTCACTTGTGGAACAAACCAATAAATCATCCACATACTTTATCAAATACTTTCTAAGGGTACACCTTCCAAATCTGCCTTTAACATCTGATTAAAAACATGGGACTAGTATTTAAAACCCTGCCGCATCCTAGCCTAGGTGTATTTAATACCTCTTCTTAATGTTCTTACCATAGCTATGTTCACCAATATCTTAATATAATTATTATTATTTCCTGATTACCATACCTGTTCACATCCCCAACACACCTTATCCATTACCTGTCTCCTTACTAACCTTTCTTGACCTCCTCTTTGAGATCTCTCCCTCCCTTGGGGCCCCCAGTGCTGTCCGGGCTTATATCCAGATTTATTTCACTCCTGATAGGGCATTTGATGAAACACTCCCCCAAAGACATTTATTATTGGCATGGAATTCTCTGGCCCCCGTTTGGCTCTGTCATAGGACTCACTGTGTGTTGGTGCATCACTTATTTCAGTCTTTTCAACCAGGTCTGTTGTTATTGACAACATTGTCTTTCTTTTTTCACGCTCTTTCTTTTTGAGCTCTTCAAGTTACATTTGCATCATTTTTCTCTGCACCTCTTCCTGCTGGTCTGCAAGTCTTATCCTATCTTTGCGATATTTCTCGACCGCAGAGAACAAATGATCGCTCAATCGGGGGTGGGAAATAGATGACAATCCCACCACCTCCTCCAATCTAGACTTGACTTTAGGAGGAATGACATCCACCACAGTGGTTCAGAATATAGTGTTCATTAACTGGTTGCCTTCTATTTCTTGTTCAGTTTCAAGTCTCCACCTTTTCAGCTGGTTCTCCAGCTAGTCTGCTGGACTATTTGCCTCTCCCAGTGGATCTCCCCTTTATTCCTTGGGATCCACCTTAAGTGGGTAACATTGTCTGAAGGCCTGCCATACCCTCTGCCTGACTGTGTCAAACAGCATCCCATTGTTTATTGCATTGTTCACAGCATTTATATACTAGCCATCTTCAGGAGTTCTGTCAGTTTAGTGGTTCCTATCACTTTCACCAACAGTGCCTTCAAATCTCCCATAGCCAATAAACGTCCCACGTTCTCCTCCTCCAAAGCCCTAATCCATTTCCTGCCCCATCAGTAATAATGGGTAATGTATTTTTAGCCCTTTCAGTTTATGGGTGCCCCAAAGGATAATCTGTGTCTGTCCTGCTCTTTTCTTTTTAAAGCAGTCTCATCAATTTATCCCTCTGCTTCCCACTTTAATCCTTTCTGGTATGCCTTCTTACTTCTCAGATAGTCTAGCCTCCTTTGCAAATTAATTTACCTTTCTTTTAAAATCTTCCACTGGCTCCTCCTGATTTATTACTTTCACACCTGTCATTTCCTACTTCTGTTACCTCCGCACTGCCTCTCTCTCCTTTCTTTCTAAACTGCCTAAGTACATCTAATTCCTTTCCTTTCCGCTTTTCCCACCTTACCAACTTATCTGTGGGCATATAATTCATAATTAACACTTCCATCTTGTCACACATTTATCTTGAAAGTGTCTTCCTTGGGCCACTTCCTCAAATCTCAGCAAATTCTGAAAATCTCAGCAAACAATCATTACCCTTCTCCAACCAGAATGTTTATCTAAACAAACCACAAAAGCTGGTCATGTTTCAGCAATTAACTTATTTCCAATTATTTCAATCCATTCTCACCACTATTTTTAATTTACAATTCCTAGTACTAGTAACAATTTTCCAAATTAACTTTACTGAAAAGAAATATAAAAGAAACATCAGAAAAACCAAGCAACCTACATTTTTCCAACTTTCCCCTTTTAAGTTGCGAGGATACAAAGTGTTAAACGTTACCTTACAGCTGATCGTAACCTCCCCCATTGCTTACAATTTCTTAAAGGAACACACACACCTCCCCTTACAACATGTGGCCCACAACAAACAAAAGACTTATCACATATATGTGTTAAAGAAGGAACTGCAGATGCTGGAAAATCGAAGGTACACAAAAATGCTGGAGAAACTCAGCGGGTGCAGCAGCATCTATGGAGCGAAGGAAATAGGTAACGTTTCGGGCCGAAACCCTTCTTCAGACTGATGCATATATATGCATTATCACATATATGAACTTCCTCAATCATTCAAAACCGTTTTTTACACACAAATCACATTCGTTACATTCTTTCTTCAAAGAAATTATGCAATTTTCTACACGGATTATAGTTTCAAAATTAACACTTATATAATTCTTATCTCCCTTTTCAAGTTAAGGTTGGATGGTCTAATCCCCTATCAGTCAGGTTCCTGAGCGCTGTGATTGGACATTGATTCAGATCATGATTAGTCCGACTCACCGTCACTCAAAGTCTAACCACACCCCACTAAGATCACAACCAATCAAAATCCTAGTTTCTCAACATCTGACCACACCCCACTCCCATTAATCTCCAGACAAAGGAAATACATTTTGTCTTGATCTCTCAGCAGAGATAAAGCTGAAAGACCAAGCAGCAGAAAGAATGCAGCAAGTTATCTCCAGAAACAGTTAAGAAACTCAGTCCTTACACCTCCTCCGTCCTTGTAGTCACTATATTACCTTAAACTATTCTTATTGCTATATAACCTTAAACTATTCTTATTGCTATTCTACTTTCTGTGTATGTATCTGCCCCATTCTGTGTTAGTAACGGAGTGCAGCCAGGAGGAATTTTGCCGCAATAGGAATTTTGTCTCCTATTTTATTTAATGTTTATATGGATGAATTGTCAAATCAGTTAAATAGGTTAAAAACTGGCTGTCTTGTGGGCAACACTATTGTTAATCATCTTATGTATGCAGATGACCTGGTCCTGCTCTGTCCATATAGTGCTGGGCTGCAGCAGATGCTGAAGGTGTGCTCTCAGTATGGCCTTGATTATGACATAAAGTATAACGCTAAGAAAAGCCGCATAATGATAGTTAGAAGCGCTGAGGACAGGAAATCAACTTTTCCGACCTTTTATTTGTCAGACAGTCCTCTTGCTGTGTGTGAGGAAATTAAATACCTAGGTCATGTCATATCCGATGACTGGACGGATGACAAAGACCTCTACCGACAGCGCTGTCAAATTTATCTTCAAGCTAACATGCTTATAAGGTAGTTTTCTATGTGCTCTGACTCTGTGAAGTGTTCCCTGTTCAGAAACTACATCACACCGTTATATACTGCTCAATTGTGGTCTAATTATAAGAAAAAGAGTATGCAGAGGCTCAAGGTAGCATTCAATGATGCAGCTACTTCGTGTCCCTAGATGGCATAGTGCCAGTCAATTGTTTGTGTCCACTAGAGTGCCAACATGTGAGGCACTCTTAAGACAGCTGATGTTTAGTTTTATGTGTCGCCTGGATAAGTCAGAGAACCACATAATTGAAGCCCTAGTCAGCCCTCTGAAAAGCTGCTATAGATTCACTTCTAGGCTAAGACGGCATTGGTGCAATAGCTTGTATATCTTATAGGCTAATATGCAATTTTATATGTATTTTTGTATCTCCTTATACTGTTTGATGTGTTCTATGGACCTGTGTCTGAAATAAAGCTTTTATTATTTCTGCTATTCTACAATATTTTATCACTGTGTACACTGTTTCTGTTACCCACTTACCTTAAATTCGTATTTTGCCCGTACAGCCCTCAGTCACCCAAGGCGTTATCCACAAAATACTTTATTCTGCCCGTACAAACCCCTGACCTCTCAGGGTGGTATCCACAGAATACTTACCTCGTCCGTGCAACCCCTGACCTCTCAGGGTGGTATCCACGAGGTGTTAATACCTGCCTCGTCCGTGCAACCCCTGACCTCCCAGGGTGGTATCCACGAGGTCTCAATAAACTCTTAAAACTGCCTCGTCCGTGCAACCCCTGACCTCTCAGGGTGGTATCCTCGAGGTCTCAATAAACTCTTAATAATATCACATAATGCAATGCTGTACTTTCTTATCACAAATATTATTACTCACCACATAGCGCAGCCTTCTCGGACAATCCTCCGGGCCTCCTTTTTAGAACAATTTAGTGCCAGATTCTTGGGTCGGAGAGACCTTCTAACTACCTAGGCACTTCTGTGTCCCCAATGGCTTTCCATGTTCAACAGGTTATTAGTCCAAATGAAGCGGAAAACCGCATAATTTTGCTGCGTGGCCACCCTTTTCCTGTTGTCCCTAGGAGCCAAGAGGGACTGGGAAGTGCCCTGGGCTGTTTGTCTTTTAATTAACGGACTCTTACCGACCCTGCTCGCAGCGCCAATGTTGTCGTGGTTTAAAGACTTAAAGTTTGGATAAGATGACACAGACACGGAGAATTCCTCAAGAAGACGAAAGCCTTTATTTGCAAATATTCAGCTGGAACATTCAGAGACGACATCACCTGCCCATTCTCTAATTGCTCTCTGATCCACAGAAACAAGCAGCTTTTTATTACAGTTCTTCAGCCCTATCTCTGCTACATTATCTTGCATGCTGTACTCCTTTTGCATCAATCTATCTTCAATTCTAGTATTCTCTGTCTCGCCACCATTAATGTCCGACCTTGGCTCAATCTTATTAAACTTTACATTCCCCTCATATCTCGTCCTTCACTCGCCACCCTTAAAATTAACTTCGAATGTCCCAGCTATGTCCTGCCACCATTATGCTTCAGCCAAAACCAAGGCCACACAAACCATATTACACTGTTACATATTAGTTTATAAGTTTACACACAAAGATACAAATGTATTTATTAAGAATACAAAGGTACAAAAGTAAAACTTGTTTAGTGCCTTGATTACTAGATAAATGTTTTAATTAATTACTGCAAAACTAACAGTCACGTGAGTCTGAGTACAATAAGCTGATTACGTAAAATAGCTGACATCTGCTGGCTATGATAAATGTTTTAATTAAGTCTTCTATAACATCCATAGTAAC
Organism: Malacoraja senta; assembly: GCA_038087875.1. Lineage (NCBI taxonomy): Eukaryota > Metazoa > Chordata > Chondrichthyes > Rajiformes > Rajidae > Malacoraja > Malacoraja senta. The sequence goes on along the minus strand of CM075985.1, from coordinate 39,658,748 downwards.
TCAGCGGATCAGACGGCATCTGTGGATACGCGGATATGCGATCTTTCAAGTCGGGCCCCTTATTCAGACTGATTGTGATGGTGGTGGGGTGGTGGTGGGGGGGGGGGGTGGTGGAGAAAGCTGGAAGAGGGAAGTGCTGGACAAAGTCTGGCGAGTGATAGGTGGGTACCTGGGAGGCAGATTTTTTGATTGGCAAATGGTTGGATAAGCCAGAGATGAAAGTGTGAGATATGAAACATAGAAAATAGGTGCAGGAGGAGGCCTTTCGGCCCTTCGAGCCAGCACCGACATTCATTAACCCCAATCAGTAACCCGTGCCTGCCTTCTCCCCATATCCCTTGATTCCACAGGCGCCTGGAGCTCTGATGGGAGAAATGTGAAGCCAGAGGATGGGATAGAGGTGGGGGTGGGTGGCGGGTGGGGGGGGGGGGAGAAGGGGATAAATGGGTGCAAACCCAAATGGGATACAGGGAAGAGAGGGCGCGGAGGGGTGAAGGGAGGAAGGTACATTAGTTATTTAAAATGGGAGAATTTAATGTTCATACCATTGGGTTGTAAGCTATCTAAGCGTGTGGCCTCACTCTGGTAATGGAGGAGGCCCAGAACAGAAAGGTCAGTGTGGGAATGGGAAGGGGAGGTAAGATAGGACTTCCACCTGACCTGGACAGACCGAGCGCTAGTGTTGGAGTAAACGGTCGCTTGCCCAACACTTGGTGTTGACGACGTGAAGGAGTAAACTTGGAGGAACAGCACCTCGTATTCCTTTAGACACATTACAATCTGTCGGCAAGGACATTGAATTCTCAAATTTTAGGTAACAGCATAAATATGACTAGAGTGAATGGTCGGTACGGACTCGGTGGGCCGAAGGGCCTGCTTCCATGCGGTACCTCGAAACGAAACTAAACAATAAACAAACCCCCTTCTCCCTCCACCCCCGTGTCCCACCTGCATTCGCACCCATTTCTCCCCTTCCCCTCCCCGGCACCTTCCGCACATATTCCTTCCTCGGGCTGCTCCTTATCTCACACCTTTTTGTCTTTGCATCTCTGTCCAACCATTCACCTACCAAAACGTCTCACAACCACCTTTATCGCCAGAATTTATCCTGTCCTCATCTCTCTTCCAGCCCCCCACCCCCGCCACCACAATCAGTCTGAAGAAGGGTCCGGACCAGAAACGTCCCCTATCAATGTTCTCCACAGATGCTGCCTGACCCGCTCAGTTACCCCAGCACTAAGTGTCTTGATTTGTAAACCAGCATCTGCAGTTCCTCGTGCCTCGGTCGGTCCGCTATGGGATCCGGATGGGCGCCGCTGACAGCTCCGGTTCTTTGGTGAGATTCATCCACGTTACCGCTGGCGCTCGGCATGATAGCGCACCGGCAGAGTTGCTGCCTCACAGCGCCGGGTTCAGAGTCCTGACTACAGGTGCTGTCTGTACGGGGGTTGTACGTTCTCCCCGTGATATCTCCAGGTTTTCTCCCGGATATCGGTTTCCTCCCACACTCCAAAGACGTGCGGGTTTGTATGTTAAAAATTTGTAAATTGTCCTTCGTGTGATCGCTCGTCGGGTGCGATATTCTAGTCCAAACTTAAGGGCATGTCGCACTTACGTGTCCGTGGCACGCAAATTACGCGACCTCGTCGTCACGTTGAGGCGCACGGGCATCGTATGGCCGCGCGGGGCCAGTCCCACTGAGAAGCGCGGAGGGGTATGGAGTTGTGCGCGACATCGCGTGGGGCTCCGAAATTTTTGTAGCGAACAAAATCTTCGCGCGCCACCGGCCTGTCGCATAACTGACGGCCAAAGTGGGACAGGTACAAGACCCTGGCGCGACTCAACGTGTCACCTCCAATAGCAGCAAAGCAGCAACGATCGCCAAGCTCGGCCTGAGGCTCACGGCCGTTGCTGTCCGGATCCGCCCCCACTTCTACTCCCAGAGCGGGGCCAAGAAAATTGAAGATGGACACAAAATGCTGGAGTAACTCAGCGGGACCTGCAGCATCTCTGGAGAGAATGGGTGACGTTTCGAGTCAAGACCCTTCTTTTCAGACTGAAGAAGAGTCTCGACACGAAACGTCACCCATTGCTTCTCTCCAGAGTTGCCGCCGGTCCCTCTGAGTTACTCCAGCTTTGTGTCCATCTTCAAATGACGTCACGCGCTCCAGACGGCTGTGCGGACGCATGAAATCGCGCGCGACCTTCGCGGGACCGTCGCGCCTCAACGCGACCACGAGGGCGCGTAATTAGCGTGCCAAGGACACGTAAGTGGGACATGTAGAGCCGTGCATGTTCCTTTAACATGGTGACCTCACTTCTACTAACCATTCCCCATTAGCTTCAGTATAAATGTAACCTTCCCACCCCTAGCTCGCTCTCTAGCTCCGGTAACGGACCACGAACAGCTAGGGCAATATGTGTGTATACGAATACAATGTATGCAATAAACTAGAGTGAAGACACCATGTGTTTGGACAGTCTTTACATGGTGTCAAGAAGTTAACCCTGCGTCTCCTGTTCATCGGGTTTGTTTTCTTTTCTCCAAGTGTTTATTTTCCTTTCCAACTATTTATGTACTATGGCCACCTCGTGTCGAAAGCCTGACGTTCTGGTGTTTGACTCGGACATCGTCCACCGGTGGACTATTTTCCGGCGCGACTTCCAGCACTATGTCGCCATCGCTCATCCTAATATTACCCCTGCGATTACAGCACATCTGCTCCTCAACCTGGCTGGCCCGGAGGCCATGGAACGTTCTGAATCTTTTGAGTACGCCGATGGTGAGAATGCAGAGGACCCCGTGTGTCTCATCAATAAATTTGCCGCGCTGTGTGACATTCCCACCAACTCCATTCTAGAGCGGTTCAAGTTTTTCAGCAGGCGCCAGAAACCCGGGGAGCACATCGATACCTTCGTGGCATCGCTGCGTCACCTGGCCCGGCGTTGCCACCTGGAGACGTTGACCCCCGATCAGTTGATCAGAGATGTCCTAGTTCACGGTCTACAGGACGTGAAGCTACGGGCTGAGCTTCTGAGAAAGCCGGACCTCACTTTAAACGACGCTTTGCATGCCTCTCGCATGTCTGCTGCTGTCGACGCCGTATCTCCCCCTGAAGCTGAGGACATTAACTATGCCGGTGCTGCTGGACGCCCGCGGCGCTATGGCCCGCCACGCCAGCGTGGCACCCCTGCGCCTGCAAGGGTCAACCCTCGCCGATGCCCAAACTGCAACTTTGTCAATCATCAATTTGATGTTTGCCCTGCTCTGGGTAAGACTTGTAATTTGTGTAAGAAGCTTAATCACTTCTCTGCAGCGTGCCGTTCCAGGGGCCAGCCTGTCCCTGCTCCGAGAAAGAGTCTACACAACCTGACTGTTTATGACTCCGAATACCTTCCAGTCGAACTCCCTGATTCTGATAACAGCTCCTCCCATGATGAATCGCTTGTTTTTTCAGTCCTGGGTGCACATGCTTTGATAGCTGATCCATCAGTTCGAGTTACTGTGAATGGGATGACCTTCTCTGCTAAGGTAGATACGGGGGCGTTTACGAATATTATGTCGTTAAGTCTTTTTCAACAGATAAGAGCTGGTGAGAACATTACCGCTGATCACTCCCGCCTCCGTGCATATGGGGGGAGCATGCTATTCCCAGTCGGCAAGGCCACCCTTATCTGCTCAGTTCTGAAGGCCTCTCGGCCCCTCTCTTTCCTCCTGCTGGAATCTGAGAATGTTACTCTGTTGGGCGCCCGTGCGTGCCAGGACCTCGGTTTGGTGTCCTTCCACCACGACATCCACCCGGTGCAGACCCCCATGGATCCCATGTGCGAGTACCCCGACCGTTTTGACGAAGTATTGGGCAAACTACCCTGCAAGTACGAAATCGAGGTGGACCCGGAGGTCCATCCGGTAGTCCGCCCTCCTCACCGCGTCTCCTTTGCTATGAAGGACAAGGTGGAGTCCACTCTACGCCAGATGGTGGCCATGGGCATCATCAAGGAAGTGAGCGATGCCACCCGGTGGGTCTCCACCATGGTCGTTGCTGCTAAGAAGGACAAGAGTGAGATTCGGATCTGTATCAACCCCAAGGACCTAAACCTTGCCATCAAGCGCCCGCACTACCCCATGCGAATGGTGGAGGATGTCGCTGCAAAGGTTGGCCCGGCCACTGTATTCTCTGTCCTCGATGCCAAGAACACTTTCTGGCAGATTCCGCTGGATGAACGTTCATCTTTACTGACCACGTTTGGTACACCTTTCGGCAGGTTCCGTTTCCTCCGCATGCCTTTCGGGATCAATTCTGCCAGCGAGGTTTTCCAGCGCACCATGGAACAGCTATTTGCAGGTCTGCCGTGTGCTATCATCGTTGATGACATCTTGGTGTCCGGGAGGGACGTCGCTGAGCACGACCTCCACCTCCGTCTGGTCCTGGATCGGGCTCGGGAAATCAACCTCAAACTGAACCCCAAGAAGTGCCGTTTCCGCGTCCCGGAGGTCACCTACGTGGGCCACGTTTTTACGGCTGAGGGTCTGAAACCAGACCCACAGAAGACAGCTGCGGTCTCAGAGATGCCAGCATTTGCTGCCGGTCAACGAGCCCGCTCCGCCTCCCGCAGCCCCTTTTGCTCCCCCCGGTCGCCGCCTCGTTGCCTCCCGCTCCTCTGCCCTCGCGACCCTTGGCGCCCCGTTCTCCCGCTGCTCCTCCTGGCCCCCCCCCCCATCAGCCATCTCCCGCTCGCGTGCCCGTTGCGGTGCCCTTGTATCCTCCCCGGTCTCCTCGTTCTCCCCCTCCTGCTCACTCCCCTTTCGGTTCACCTATCGCCGCTCCTGCCCCGGTGCCCACTCTACCTTCGGAGGGGGGGGGGAGGCGGGCTGCATACCCGCTCCGGGCGTCTGGTCAAGCCGCCTGAACGTTACGGGGAGTTTGCTTGAATGTTTTAAGTTTTTCCTGACGATGTACGCGCGGGTTTGTGCCTAGCGTATGAGTCGTGGTCTCACTGTCATCATTGCTATGTTTCCCTTTTCAAGGGGAAGGATGTAGAGCCGTGCATGTTCCTTTAACATGGTGACCTCACTTCTACTAACCACTCCCCATTAGCTTCAGTATAAATGTAACCTTCCCACCCCTAGCTCGCTCTCTAGCTCCGGTAACGGACCACGAACAGCTAGGGCAATATGTGTGTATACGAATACAATGTATGCAATAAACTAGAGTGAAGACACCATGTGTTTGGACAGTCTTTACAGGACAGGCCCTTTAGTCTCGATGCATTTCACCGTGGTTACAATACTCACCGCAAGGTATGTGACTGTCAATTCATCCGGCCTTGTAACGCCAGGGAGTTTCCCGGGTTAACCCGGTCCCCGGCGCGGGTCCGGGCAGCGTGGGCTCCGGCCGGTCAGGCGTTCGGCCGGAGTTGGATCCGTTCTGTACAGGACCGGCCGGGGAAGGGTCGAGCAGCGTAACCTCCCAACGACCAGTCTGGGCTCCGGTCCTGTCCCGAGTTAGAGCGCTCCGGGCAGCCAGCTTCGGCTCGGACCGCGATCCTCCGCCGCTGACAGCTCCGATTGTTGGCGCCTAAAAGCCATTTCACCCTGATTACAATCTCCCGGGAGGCCAGGGCAGGGTTGGGAAGTCAGGGCAAGTTGTGTGGCTGACAAGTCATCGGCCCTACAGCACCGGGAGCGTTCAGAATATATCCCCGTGCCCGGTGTTGGGTTCGACCGGTGTGGGCTCCGGCCGTGTGAGAGTCCGAGCGGAATACGGTCCCGATGGTCAGTAGGGGCTTCGACCCGTCCTGATGCTCAGTCTTGGCTCAGACCCTGTCACGACAGTCAGTCCGGGGTGGGTCGGACTGTCTCGACGTTATGTCTGGACATTTACCCCGCCAGGTCCCGGGCGGGTCACCGCGTGGATGGCTGACCGTGCATCCGGTCCGGTAGCACCCGCAGCGATCCCTGGATAAACCCGCGTCCGGAGCATTAGAGTCACAGAGTCACACATTATGGCAGCGTCCACGACACCACTCCGGCCTGCGAGAACGTGTAACCGGTACATAAGTCCTCGTGGTTGCTCTGGGCTCCGATCCAGTCCCGAGATACACACAGGGTCCTCAACGCCGTTCCGACAGCTGGTGTGAGCTCCAACACGTCCCTTCGGCCAGTCTGGGCTCGGGCCGCGACCTCCGCCGCTGGGAGCTCTGGTTTAGACAATAGACAATAGGTGCAGGAGTAGGCCTCTCGGCCCTTCGAGCCAGCACCGCCATTCAATGTGATCATGGCTGATCATTCCCAATCAGTACCCCGTTCCTGCCTTCTCCCCATATGCCCTGACTCCGCTATTTTTAAGAGCCCTATCTAGCTCTCTCTAGAAAGCATCCAGAGAACCTGCCCGAGGCAGAGAATTCCACAGACTCACCACTCTCTGTGAGAAAAAGTGTTTCCTCGTCTCCGTTCTAAATGGCTTACTCCTTATTCTTAAACTGTGGCCCCTGGTTCTAGACTCCCCCAACATCGGGAACATGTTTCCTGCCTCTAGTGTGTCCAAGCCCTTAACAATCTTATATGTTTCAATGAGATTCCCTCTCATTCTTCTAAACTCCAGAGTGTACAAGCCCAGCTGCTCCATTCTCTCAGCATATGACAGTCCCGCCATCCCGGACATTAACCTTGTAAACCTACGCTGCACTCCCTCAATAGCAAGAATGTCCTTCCTCAAATTAGGGGACCAAAACTGCACACAATACTCCAGGTGTGGTCTCACGAGTGCCCTGTACAACTGCAGAAGGACCTCATTGCTCCTATATTCGATTCCTCTTGTTATAAAGGCCAACATGCCATTCGCTTTCTTCACTGCCTGCTGTACCTGCATGCATACTTTCATAGGTACACAAAAATGCTGGAGAAACTCAGCGGGTGCAGCAGCATCTATGGAGCGAAGGAAATAGGTAACGTTTCGGGCCGAAACCCTTCTTCAGACGCTCCATAGATGCTGCAGCACCCGCTGAGTTTCTCCAGCATTTTTGCGTACCTTCGATTTTCCAGCATCTGCAGCTCCTTCTTTAACACTTTGCATACTTTCTTACACTGATGTACAAGGACCCCCAGATTCCGTTGTACTTCCCCTTTTCCCAACTTGACGCCATTTAGATAGTAATCTGCCTTCCTGTTTTTGCTACCAAAGTGGATAACCTCACACTTATCCGCATTAAACTGCATCTGCCATGCATCTGCCCACTCACCCAACCTGTCCAAGTCAACCTGCATTCTCATAGCATCCTCCTCACAGTTCATACTGCCACCCTGCTTTGTGTCATCTGCAAATTTGCTAATGTTACTTTGGGTCCCAATGGTGTATAATTGATAAAGTTAGCGATATATTAATTTGATGAGTTTGTAAACTGCCAATATAGGCAGCCTTTGATCGTGTTAATACTCTGTATGTTTGTTTTCTGAATAAAAGTACTTGTAAAAAATGGGGTCAATAAACACCCCCCCCCCCCCCGTGTGACCAGTAGTGCCGGCTAAAGCCGCCGATCTAGTTTCCGGGGGATGGGTGTACGGTTGCCGGGTGTCTGGTCGCCTGGGGGTCGTGCGGGTGTCTGACGATCTGGCTCCGAGCCCAGCAGCAACGACCCAACCAGGACATCTTCAGCCCTACCGTCTGCACGCAGGGTGTCCAAAGATGAGGATAGTGGGTGCGGAGTGCAGCCAGAAGGCAAGGAGCAGCCACTTTAGATATTGGAACAGGGGCTGCAACCTCACACACTCCATGTAGATTACGGGACCACGTTGAGCCGCGACGGTCCCGCGAAGGTCGCACGCGATTACATGCGTCCGCACAGCCGTCTGGAGCGCGTGGCGTCATTTGAAGATGGACACAAAGCTGGAGTAACTCAGAGGGACCGGCAGCAACTCTGGAGAGAAGCAATGGGTGACGTTTCGTGTCAAGACTCTATAGTCTGAAAAGGACTGAAAAGTCCTTCTCTGCAGTGATGCTGCCGGGCCCGCTGAGTTACTCCTGCATTTTGTGTCCATCTTCAATTTTCTTGGCCCCGCTCTAGGAGTAGAAGTGGGGGCGGTTCCGGACCGCAACGGCCGTGAGCCCCAGGCCGAGCTCGGCAATCGTTTGTTGCTGTTGGAGGTGTGACGTTGCGTCGCGCCAGGGTCTTGGACCTGTCCCACTTTGGCCGTCAGTTCCGCGACAGGCCTTTGGAGCGCGAAGATTCCGTTCACTATAAACATTTCGGAGCCCCGCGCGATGTCGCGCACAACTACACACCCCTCCGTGCTTCTCAGTGGGACCGGCCCCGCGCGGCCACACGATGCCCATGCGCTTCAACGCAACCACGAGGTCACGTAAGTGGGACAGGCCCATGTACCCTCCATCCCCAGATCCCGGTCACTTTGTGTCCGGACGGTGGACGAGGGTGAGGAAGTGCGGGTTGTGGTGGACGAGCCCGTACAGGAGACGCCTCCCTGCGTCTCGGAGGGAGATGAAGGGTATTGAGGAAAGGCGTCTCGGCTCAGTGCAGTTTGTGCGGCGGGCGGACAATCCATCGGGTCCGAGCGCCGGGAGCGTCAATGATCGCAGACGTTGTAGTGGAAATGCGAACACTTTATTCCATAAACACCACACACACTGTACAACAAACCCACCAGAGTCCCGCGCTCTGACCCGAGTCCCTGTTCAGCCCTCACGTCCTGCTCCGGTGCAGTCGGTCACGGCTCCCGCTACCGCCGGTCCCCCCCGCCCCCCACCCCATCCCCGTATCACCGGTCACACCGGCTGATGTCACCGGTCGCGGCTCCTGGTAGCCCCGGTACCACCGTTCACGGCCCCCTTTGCACCGGGGTCGCGGTCCCCGGTCAATTGTCGGTCTCGGCCACCACCGGCGGGCCGCTCTCCGTGCCCTGAGTGTGCAGCAGCCGGTAGTATCTCCCACCCCGCGCCTCCAGCTCCAGGCGCGGTCCCTCCTCCACCACCTCGCCCTTCTCCAGCACCACCACCCGGTCTGCCCGCTCCATCGTACTCTGCCGGTGCGTGATCACCAGCACGGCGCTCTCCCGGTCCCCGGCAAACACCGACTCGTGGACCTGCGGCATGCACAGAGCGTGTTAGTGGTGGGGGTGGGGGGAGGAATGGGAGCAAGGGGGGAGGGAGAAGGGAGGCAGGAGGTAGAGAGGGGGAAGAGGGAGAAGGGAGGAACAGGAACAGGGTAGGGGGTGGTTGGGGAGGGGCTCGTGAGAGAAGGGTAAGTGGATCCCACTCTCTCTGGTTGGCAGTGAGGGTGCGGGGGCGACTGAAGGTTGACTGGTCACGGGGGAGGGTACGACTGTACTCACTGTGACTGTACACATGGTGACACTCACGAGGAGTGACTGTACACACAGGGAGTGACTGTACACACGGTGACTGTACACACGGTGACACTCACGGGGAGTGACTACACACGGTGACTGTACACACGGTGACTGTACACACGGGGAGTGACTGTACACACGGTGACTGTACACATGGTGACACTCACGGGGAGTGACTACACACGGTGACTGTACACACGGTGACTGTACACACGGGGAGTGACTGTACACACGGTGAGTGACTGTACACACGGTGACTGTACACACGGGGAGTGACTGTACACACGGTGACTGTACACACGGGGAGTGACTGTACACACGGTGAGTGACTGTACACACGGTGACTGTACACACGGGGAGTGACTGTACACACGGTGACTGTACACACGGTGACTGTACACACGGTGACTGTACACATGGTGACTGTACACATGGTGACTGTATACACGGTGACTGTACACATGGTGACTGTATACACGGTGACTGTACACACGGTGACTGTACACACGGTGACTGTATACACGGTGACTGTACACACGGTGACACTCACGGGGAGTGACTACACACGGTGACTGTACACATGGTGACTGTACACACGGTGACTGTATACACGGTGACTGTACACACGGTGACACTCACGGGGAGTGACTACACACGGTGACTGTACATGGTGACTGTACACACGGTGACTGTACACACGGTGACACTCACGGGGAGTGACTGTACACACGGTGACTGTACACATGGTGACTGTACACATGGTGACTGTACACACGGGGAGTGACTGTACACACGGTGACTGTACACACGGTGACTGTACACACGGTGACTGTACACATGGTGACTGTACACACGGTGACTGTACACACGGTGAATGTACACACGGTGACTGTACACACGGGGAGTGTACACACGGGGAGTGTACACACGGTGACTGTACACATGGTGACTGTACACACGGTGACTGTACACACGGTGACTGTACACACGGTGACTGTACACACGGTGACTGTACACACGGTGACTGTACACATGGTGACTGTACACATGGGGACTGTACACACGGTGAATGTACACATGGTGACTGTACACATGGTGACTGTACACATGGGGAGTGACTGTACACATGGTGAATGTACACACGGTGAATGTACACACGGTGAGTGTACACATGGTGACTGTACACATGGGGAGTGACTGTACACACGGTGACTGTACACACGGAGGGGAGGGGTGTGCGACTGTACTTGTGCAGGGGGGGCTACTCACCAGGTGTGCGGTCTCACTGTCCAGGCTGCTTGTCGCATCGTCCAGGATCAGCACCCTTGGGTGTCGGATCAGGGCTCGGGCGATGGCCACTCGCTGCTTCTGCCCCCCCGACAGATTCCCCCCCTTCTGCCCCACGTCTGGCGAGAGACGGAGAGAGAGAGTGAGCGAGTGAGAGAGAGGTGTTTGCGAGGAGCCGGTGGGGGGGGGGTTTGGTCCAGTGGTTCCACCGCATAGTCGGGGGTGGGGCAGCACCAATGTGTCTAGATCTCTCCTCCCTCAATGGTCCCTCCCCCACAAGAGCCCCTCCACTCCTTCCTCACTCACCCTGCCCCACTCTTTCTGCTCGTCAGCCCTGCGCACACCCTCTCCTCCCGTCACCTCCTTCACTTCCCCTCCATTTGTCCTGCCCCTCCCTCACCTCCAGCCCGCCCACTGTCCACTGTCTCTGCTCCATCCGACTCTCCGCAGCTCACCATCCTGCCCTCAACTATCCTCTGCCCACTCACGCTCACCACCTCTCCGTCCTCAACAGCCCCCCTCCCATCTTCACACACCGCCCCCTCTCCTTCTCCCCCCCAGTCCCCATACTCCACTCATTCAAGATTCAAGAGAGTTTATTGTCATGTGTCCCTGATAGGACATTGAAATTCTTGCTTTGCTTCAGCACAACAGAACATAGTAGACATGACTACAGAACAGATCAGTGTG
>CM075985.1:39625477-39647207 GCA_038087875.1 Malacoraja senta | reverse complement strand
TTTCCCTTTCTAATTGTACTTCTTCATCGTTTTCTTTCTTGTGTAATGTTCAGTGTAATTGATGTATAATTTGGTTTTGGGCCTTGTCTGAGTCAATGTGCCTGTGACGCTGCAGCAACCAATGCCATTGTAGCTGTACCTCTCCATACTTGTGGATGCGACAATAAATTTCAACCACTCAACTTGAATATGCCCTGGTTTATTATTTGGTTTCCGAAGGGCCCCAAGGGTCATCGGAAACTTTTCTCCAGAACCTCTCTCCATCGAGTGGCACGGTGGCACAGCGGTAGAGTTGCTGCCTTACAGAGCCAGAGACGCGGCTTCAATCCTGACGACCGCTGCTGTCTGTGCGGAGTTTGTATGTTTTCCCCATGAACGAGGTGGATTTTCTCTGGGACCTCCGGTTTCCTCCCATACCCCAAAAAGGTACAGGTTTGTAAGTCTTGGTATAATTGTAAATTGTCCCTAGTGTGTGTAGGATAGTGTTAGTGTGCGGGCATCACTGGTCGGCACGGACTCGGTGGGCCAAAGGGCCTGTTTCCCTAAACTAAACTAAACTCAACTAAACCAAAGGCCTGCGAGAGAACTGCAGATGCTGGTTTAAAACAAAGGCCATTGGTTTAAGGCCAGGGATAAGAGGGGATGAGGTTCTTGAACCAACCGACACGACTCTGACATTATTCCAGTCATGTTAGTCGACAGCCCATCTCTTCACTACCATGGGCTTGCTTTATTTTTCTGATTATGATTTTGAACTAATATCTTGTACTTTTTTCTTTCAGAAATATTATGTCTAGTTAGTGTGTAATCTGATTTTGTGTGTTGTCTTTGTCGATGTGTATGCGATCAAGGTTTCATTGCACCTCTAGCTCCCTCACCACCACCGCTCCTCCTGCCCCAGCCTATCCTCTACCACTACCCCCCCCACCGTCCCTCCCCTCTCCCCCACCCCACACCTGCCTCTCATTCTACTCCTCACCCCTCACTGCCCCCTACCATTCCCCCTGTACCCCTGCCACTGCCGTCCCCCTCCCCCCCCTCGCCCATTTAGCTTGGTTTGTGATCATCATGGGTACTGAGGTACAGTGAATAGCTTTTGTTTGTGTGCTATCCAGTCAAAGAAAAGACTATACTGTACATGAAGGTAGACAAAAATACTGGAGAAACTCAGCGGGTGAGGCAGCATCTATGGAGCGAAGGAATGGGTGACGTTTCGGGTCGAGACGTCACCTATTCCTTCGCTCCATGGATGCTGCCTCACCCACTGAGTTTCTCCAGCATTTTTTGTCTACCTTCGATTGTTCCAGCATCTGCAGTTCCTTCTTAAACATATTAGACAATAGGCAATGGACAATAGGTGCAGTAGTAGGCCATTCGGCCCTTCGAGCCAGCACCGCCATTCAATGTGATCAGGCTGATCATCCCCAATCAGTACCCCGTTTCTGCCTTCTCCCCATATCCCCTGACATATCCGCTATCTTTAAGAGCCCTATCTAGCTCTCTCTTGAAAGCATCCAGGGAACCTGCCTCCACCGCCCTCTGAGGCAGAGAATTCCACAGACTCACCACTCTCTGTGAGAAAAAGTGTTTCCTCGTTTCCGTTCTAAGTGGCTTACTCCTTATTCGTAAACTGTGGCCCCTGGTTCTGGATTCCCCCAACATCGGGAACATGTTTCCTGCCTCTATCTTGTCCAAACCCTTAACAATCTTATATGTTTCAATACACTGTTATATGTTTCAATAATCTTATACTGTACACGAATATAATCAATGGGGGCACAGTGCACACATACAGGATAAAGGTTACAGCTAGTACAGAATCCCCCCCACCCTCCTCTCCCCATTGCCCACTCCCCTGCCCGGTCACCTGTTCCCCTCCGCTTTGCCCCTCTGCCTCCTCCACCTCTTGTCCCCTCTCCCCTTGACCACTCCCCCATTGTCGTCACCTATACCCCATTTACCGCCATCCCTGCCCCTTGCCTTTCCTCTCCCTCATCCCTCTCTCCCCTGCCCTCTTTCCCCATCCCCTCCCCCACGCTGCCAGGGGATTTCCACTGGATTCACCTTCGCTCGGAAGCTGCAGCGGGGCGCGGTTGCCAGTCGTGGCGCTGGGCAATGGGAGCCGAGGGCGGCTGTGAGTCACCAGTTGCTGGGCAGAGCGAGGCTGTACAGGTTGAGTTTCTGTCCCTGAATAACTCCGCCGCCGCCGCTGTTGTTGTTGCTGCTGCTGCTGCCGCCTAAAGGCAGCGCGCAGTCCTTCTATTTCAGTCCGCAGTGGACTGGATGCAGAAGATAGACACAAAATGCTGGAGTAATTCAGCGGGACAGGCAGCATCTCTGGAGAGAAGGAATGGGTCCATTCCCGTGAGATGCTGCCTGTCCGTTGAGTTGCTCCAGCATTTTGTGTCCACGGTTTAAACCAGCATCTTGTAGTTCCTTTTTACACGTGGACTGAATGCAGGTGGGATTCAGTGCCAGTGGTCCTGAGGTGGGTTCAGTGCCGGTGAATTGAATACACATGGGTCCAGTCAGGGATGTCTTAACAGCATAATAGGCCCCTGGGCAGAGCAGTGCACTGGGCCCCAACACTTCCGGTTTGCACTTGCGATGTTCTTCTCCGTTGTCATGTTCTACAATAACATTCTACAATACATAGATTAGCATGGGGCCCCTATGCTCGTGGGGGCCCCGGGCAACTGCCCAGCATGCTCATGCGTTAAGACGGCCCTGGGTCCAGTGTCAGTGTCCAGACAGAGGCGGGACCAGTGCCAGTGGTTCAGACAGTGGCTCCAGTGCCAGTGGGCTGGACAGAGTTCAGCAATAGACCAGACAGATGGAGTGTCCTGTGCTAGTGGACTACATGGGTTTTCACTGAGATCCTCAGTTTCCTCCCACACTCCAAAGACGTACAGGTATGTAGGTTAATTGGCTTGGAGTATGTGTAATTTGTCCCTGGTGTGTGTAGGACAGTATTAATGTGCGGGGATCGCTGGTTGGTGCAGACTCTGCCTTAAAAATATCCACTGACTTGGCCTCCACAGCCCTCCTTTTTAAAAGAATGCCCTTTAATTCTGAGCCTATGACCTCTGGGCCTACACTCTCCACCACAGTGGAAACAGCCTTTCCACATCAACTCTATTATCTCCTTTATTCTGTAAGTATCAATGAGGTCCCCCCTCAACCTTCTACACTACATTGAGTGGAAGCCCAGTGCTGTAAAACACTCATCATATGCTAACCCACTCATTCCTGGAATCGTTCAGGTAAACCTCCTCTGGACCCTCTCCAGAGCCAACACATCCTTCCTCAGATATGGGGCCCAAATTTACTAACAGTACTCCAAATGCGGCCACCTGCATCTTATAGAGCCTCAGCATTACATTTCTGTTTTGTATTGCTGTCCTCTTAATATAAATTGCCTTCCATTTGGACCCAAAGATCAATGTACATCAATGTTGTTAAAGATCATGCTATTAATCATTCCTTCCATTCGACCTCCCAAAGTGCAACATCTCACAGTTGCTTGGGTTAAACTCCATCTGCCATTTCTCCACCCATTCTGTCGTTAATCTCTGTCCCACGGGATACTTTGACAATTTACTTCACTGTCCACGACTTGGGGCCGTCAGCAAACATACTATTCAAGCCATCTTTATTTGTTTATTTATTCATGTGTGTGTGTATATATTTATATAATGATATATGGACACACTGATCTGTTTTGTAGTCAATGTTCTGTTGTGCTGAAGCAAAGCAAGAATTTCATTGTCCTATCAGGGACACATGACAATAAACTCACTTGAACTTGATTTACATTTTTGTTCAAGTCATTTATAAATACATCACTATCAACGAGTCCCATGCAAACTGGACAGAGGAAGAGTGTGGCACCAGTGGACTGGTCAGAGGACATGTCATGCCAGTGGACCAGACACTCTGTGCCAGTGGACTGTATAGAAGGGGTCTCTGTGCCAGTGGAGTGGACAGTGGGAGAGAGCACGGCATCCCAGGGAGCTGCGGCCCGTAGGGCCAGCCTGGAACACCCGGATTGTCCACCACATATCGAGGGCCTACGGGAACCCACCTGCAGACTGGCTGTGGGAGGGAGAGCACGGCCTCGACGGGGGAGTGGGCGGCTGGAGACCCTGCAGCTGCCTGGGGCTCGGCTGGACTGGGCGCTGTTGCAAGAGGCCAAGCACGTGGACCAGACAGACGTGGACTACAGGGGTGGAGGACACCACAGTTACGCTTGGCCAGGCCGACCCTGCAACGCCACCAGGACAACAGACCTTCATGGTCAGATCAAGATCCCTGCACTTACAACAACTGGGACTTGAACATGGCGCCAAACTGGCAACTTTGTATTCTGTCTCACTGCACTGTACTGCTGCACACTAGCACTGTATCTGTAATGCTTATCTAATGTGTATCTAAGTCGTTACGTATAGTGGTAATTGTACTGAACTGTATCTTAAATTAAATTTCCCTGTAACTCGATACAGGTGACAAATAAAGTACCAGACCATGCCTGTGCCAGTGCACTGATCAGTAGGAGTGTCCGTGCCAGTGCACTGGACAGAGGTGGTGTCAGTGGACAGTCGTGTGACCAGTGACCCGCTGTCATCGCTGTGAATGTGGGAGCATCGTGGGGCTGAACTACTATCTAAATGGCGTCAAGTTGGGAAAAGGGGAAGTACAACGGGATCTGGGGGTCCTTGTACATCAGTCTATGAAAGTAAGCATGCAGGTACAGCAGGCAGTGAAGAAAGCAAATGGCATGTTGGCCTTTATAACAAGAGGAAGCGAATATAGGAGCAAAGAGGTCCTTCTGCAGTTGTACAGAGCCCTAGTGAGACCACACCTGGTGTATTGTGTGCAGTTTTGGTCCCCTAATTTGAGGAAGGACATTCTTGCTATTGAGGGAGTGCAGCGTAGGTTTACAAGGTTAATTCCCGGGATGGCGGGACTGTCCTATGCTGAGAGAATGGAGCAGCTGGGCTTGTACGCTCTAGAGTTTAGAAGGATGAGAGGGTATCTCATTGAAACATATAAGATTGTTAAGGGCTTGGACATGCTAGAGGCAGGAAACATGTTCCTGATGTTCGGGGAGTCCAGAACCAGGGGCCACAGTTTAAGAATTAGGAGTAAGCCATTTAGAACGGAGACGAGGAAACACTTTTTCTCACAGAGAGTGGTGAGTCCGTGGAATTCTCTGCCTCAGAGGGCGGTGGATGCTTTCAAGAGAGAGCTAGAAAGGGCTCTTAAAAATAGCGGTCAGGGGATATGGGGAGAAGGCAGGATCGGGGTACTGATTGGGGATGATCAGCCATGATCACATTGAATGGCGGTGCTGGCTCGAAGGGCCAAAAAGGCCTACTCCTGCACCTATTGTCTATTGTCTATTGAACTTGTCAGTCTGTGTGGTGTAAGGGCACGGGAGAGAGACTGCTCATCTCTCCTCGTCGAATAAAGACTGATTCTCTCGACAGGGAAAGGGTGCTGGTGGCGTTGGGCAAGGCTCGGTGTCAGTAAGGGCACAAGTGATTGCAGGCGCTGGAATCTTTTTAAGGGGATCCGTGGTGGAAACGGCGCATGTTTTCAGGTTAAGATCCTGCATTCACAGACCCTGATGCAGAGTCTCAGTCTGAAACCGCCACATACGCTTTTCTACCCTTCATCTCCACAGATGCTGCTCGACACTGAGCTCTAAAAGACTGCTTTTTTTTTATAACAAAGTCATACAGCATGGAAACAGGCCATTCGGCCCAACCCATTCACTCCGGCCCTCATTCAAGCTAGTCTCATTTGCCCGCATTGAGCCCATACCTTTCTGAACATTTCCTATCTATGAACCTGTCCAAGTGTCTCTTCAGTGTGGATATAGCACTTTTCCGCATCGGGCAGCATGGTAGCGCAGTGGTAGAGTTGCTGCCAGAGCCAGAGACCCGGGTTCAATCCTGACTAGCGGTGTTGTCTGTGCGGAGTTTGTACATTCGTCCCATGAACTAAGTGGATTTTCTCTGTGACGTCCGGTTTTCTCCCAAATTGTCTTGGTAAAAATGTAAATTGTCCCTAGTGTGTGTAGGATAGTGTTAATGTACGGGGACCACTGGTCGGCACGGCCTTGGTGGGCCTAAGGGCCTGTTTCCGGGCTGTATCCCTAAACTAAACTCAACTAAAGGCCTGGGAGAGAACTTCAGAAGCTGGTTTAAAACAAAGGCCATTGGTTTGAGGCCATAGATAAGAGGTGAAAGGGGATGAGGTTCTATATTCAGACTGAAGAAGGGTCTCGACCCGAAACGTCACCCATTCCTTCGCTCCATAGATGCTGCCTCACCCACTGAGTTCCTCCAGCATTTTTGTCTACCTTCGATTGATCCAGCATCTGCAGTTCCTTCTCAAACATACTGTCCATGCATATAATCCATCGGTGCACAGTGCACACATACAGGATAAAGGTTACAGCTAGTACAGAATCCCCACCCCCCTCCTCATCTCCCCAATGCCCACTCCCCTGCTCCCGTCACCTGTTCCCCTCCCCTCTGCCCCCTCCACCTTTTGTCCACTTGATCTCTCCTAAACCCCCTTTACCGCCATCCCTGCCCCTTGCGTTTCCTCTCCCTCATCCCTCTCTCCCCTGCCCTCCTACCCCCCCCCCCCCACCCCCCTCCAGGGGATTTCCACTGGATTCACCTTCGCTCGGAAGCTGCAGCGGTCCGCGGCTGCCAGTCGTGGCGCTGGGCAATGGGAGCCGAGGGCGGCAGTGAGTCACCAGTTGCTGGGTAGAGCGAGGCTGTACAGGTTGAGTTTCTTGTCCCTGAATAACTCCGCCGCCGCCGCCGCTGTTGTTGTTGCTGCTGCTGCTGCCGCCTAAAGGCAGCGCGCAGTCCTTCTATTTCAGTCCGCAGTGGACTGAATGCAGAAGATAGACACCAAATGCTGGAGTAATTCAGCGGGACAGGCAGCATCTCTGGAGAGAAGGAATGGGTCCATTCCCGTGAGATGCTGCCTGTCCGTTGAGTTGCTCCAGCATTTTGTGTCCACGGTTTAAACCAGCATCTTGTAGTTCCTTTTTACACGTGGACTGAATGCAGGTGGGATTCAGTGCCAGTGGTCCTGACAGAGGTGGTTCAGTGCCGGTGAACTGAATATACATGGGACCGGTGTCAGTGTCCAGACAGAGGTGGGACCAGTGCCAGTGGTTCAGACAGTGGCTCCAGTGCCAGTGGGCTGGACAGTGGTAGGATCCAGTGCAAGTAGGTTGGACAGAGGTATGGTCCAGTGCCATTGGGCTGGACAGTGCCAGTGGGCTGGACAGAGGTAGGGTCCAGTGCCATTGGGCTGGACAGTGGTAGGGACCAGTGGCAGGGGCTGGACAGAGGTATGGTCAGTGCCACTGAACCTACGCTGCATTCCTCAATAGCAAGTAATGTCGTTCCTCAAATTAGGAGACCAATACTGCACACAATACTCCAGATGTGGTTTCACTAGGGCTCTGTACAACTTCAGAAGGACATCTTTGCTCCTATACTCAACTCCTCTTGTTATGAAGTCCAACATTCCATTAGCTTTCTTCACTGCCTGCTGTACCTGCATGCTTACTTTCAGGGACTGATGAACAAGGACCCCCAGATCCCGTTGTACTTCCCCTTTTCCTAACTTGACACCATTCAGATAATAATCTGTCTTCCTGTTCTTGCCACCAAGGTGGATGATCTCACATTTATCCACATTAAACTGCATCTGCCATGCATCTGCCCACTCACCCAACCAGTGCAACTCACCCTGCATCCTCCTCACAGTTCACACTGCCACCCAGCTTTGTGTCATTTGTAAATTTGCTAATGTTACTGTTAACACTTTCATCTAAATCATTAATGTATATTGTAAATAGCTGTGGTCCCAGCACGGAGCCTTGCGGTACCCCACTAGTCACTGCCTGCCATACTGAAAGGGACCTGTTAATCCTTACTCTTTGTTTCCTGCGTGCCAACCAATTTTCTATCCATGTCTCCTATGTGGGACCTTATCAAAGACTTTCTGAAGGTCCAGGTACACTACATCCACTGTCCCTTGTCCCTTGTCCATTTTCATAGTTACATACTCAAAAATTTCCAGATAAGTCAAGCATGATTTCCCTTTAGTAAATCCATGCTGACCGATCCTGTTACTGCTATCCAAAATGTTCCGCTATTTCATCTTTTATAATTGACTTCAGCATCTTGCCCACCACCAATGTCAGGCTAACTGGTCTATAATTCCCCGTTTTCTCTCTCCCACCTTTCTTAAAAAGTGGGATAATATTAGCTACGCTCCAATGCACAGAACTGACCCTGAATCTATAGAACATTGGAAAATGATCACCAATCGGTCCACGATTTCTAGAGCCACTTCCTTAAGTACCCTGGAATGCAGACCATCAGGCCCCGGGGATTTATCAGTCTTCAAGACAGACAAGGGGGGGGGGGGGAGAAAGAGGGGAGAATACAGAGAGGGGGAGACACAGGGGTGAGACAGAGAGAAGGGAGGTACTGGGGGTGGAGAAAGAGGGAGGTGACGGAGAAATGGTAGGAGACAGAAAGAAGGGATGGAGAGAGGGAGAGAAAGAGAGAGGGGGAGACAGAGAAAGGGGGAAGACATAGTAGAGGGGCACAGAGAAGGGGGACACAGGGAAGGGAAGTGCTTCCAGAGGGAAGTGCTTCAAAGAGTTTGTGGCCAGAGTGAGAGGGGTCAGAGATGATCTTACCCGTTCGCTTCCTGGCCCTTGCAGTGTACAGTTCGTTCATGGGGGAAGGTTGCAGCCAACAACCTTCTCGGCTGATCGAACGATGCGCTGCAGCCTCCGGATGTCATGCTTGGTGGCTGAGCCAAACCAGACCATGATGGAGAAGGTGAAGACAGGCTCTCTGATGGCAGTATGAAATTGGACCATCATTGCCTGTGGTAGATTGTGCTTCCTCAGCTGCCACAGGAAGTACATCCACTGCTGGGCCTTTTTGACTATTTATTCGATGGAGGCCTCCCATTTAAGGTCCTTGGAGATGATGGTTCCAAGAAACTTAAAATACTACACATATGTGACTGTGGTGTTGTTGATGGTGAGTGGGGTGAGGGGAGGGGGAGCTCTCCTAAAATCTACAATCAATTCCACTATCTTAAGAGCATTGAGCTCCAGGTTGTTGCGAAGGCACCAGGACGCCAGCTGTATCACTTCCTGTCTGTAGGCAGATTCCTCCCCATCCTGGATCAGTCCAACCAGGGTTGTGTCGCCTGCAAACTTGAGAAGCTTGACAGAGGAATCTGTGGAGGTGCAGTCGTTGGTGTAGAGAGAGTAAAGGAGAGGGGACAGTAAGCAGCCTTGCGGTGCTCCTATGCTGAGGGTCGGCGGGTCTGAGATGTGCTTTCCCAGCCTCACATGCTGCTTCCTGTCTGTCAGGAAGTTGGTGATCCACTGACAGAGAGGTTCGGGGGTTCAGTGTGGAGTGTAGTAGCTCTGGTACAATGGTGTTGAACACAGAGCTAAAATCAACAAACAAAATCCTTGCATAGGTCCCCTGGCGGTCTAGGTGCTGGAGGATGAAGTGCAGGCCCAGGTTGGAGGGTAGCTAATGTAACCCCACATTTTAAAAAGGGAGGGAGAGAGAAAACGGGGAATTACAGACCAGTTAGTCTAACATCGGTAGTGGGGAAACTGCTAGAGTCAGTTATTAAAGATGGGATAGCAGCACATTTGGAAAATGGTGAAATCATTGGACAAAGTCAGCATGGATTTATGAAAGGTAAATCATGTCTGACGAATCTTATAGACACTACAGAGGTCAGTGTGATGGGCCTGTAGTCAATGACCAGTAATCCTTGGCTTTTTGGGTACGGGAACAACAGTGGAAACTTTGAAGCAGGCAGGGACAGTGCAGGTTTGCAGGGACTGATTGAAAATTGTTTGTGTAGACTGGTGCCAGTTCTTCGGCACAGAACTTGAGGGTAGAGGGGGAAACATTGTCCGGTCCTGGAGATTTCCGGCTATTCTGTCTCCTGATTAGCTTTTCCACCTCCTCAATTGCTATTGTTAGTGATGGAGATGTGGCCAGACTGATGTTGGCAGCAAGGTGGGGGTGGGTAGTGGACAAGGGTCCAGTCTTTGCAGACTGCAGACAGGCTGTATGTGAGGCGATTAGTCGAGGCGGGGATTAGGTGTCAGGTGGAGTTTAGTCGTGAGGTGGGAGGTTTAGTTAAGTTGAGGTGGGGTTAAGGTGTGAGGTGAGGTGCGAGGTTTATTTGAGGGGTGAGGTTTAGTGAGGTACGGTTTAGTTGAGGTGAGGTTTAGGTGTGAGGAGAAGTTTGGTGGTGAGGTATAGTCGAGGCGAGGGGTTTAATGAGGCGAGGGGATTAGTCGAGTTGTAGGTGAGGGGAAGTGAGCGTAGGTGAGGGGAAGAGAAGTGGGTGTCTGAGCTCGGGAAGGGAGACCGATGTGCTGCAGAAGGAGACGAGACCACTGCCTTCTGTAGCAGAGAATTCCACAAATTCACGACTCTGGGTGAAAAAGTTTTTTCTCATCTCAGTGCTAGGCAAAGAGACATTTCCGGTAAGATATTTTTTGTAAAGATTTTTTTAGCTGTAAATTCCAGAGGTACAAAAGAGGTAAATTCCCTCGGAGAATAAAATGGTTTTCAATTTATAAAAAAAGATTCCAGATTAGGAGAAAAGAAGTTAGACCGGACCGTGATGTCGCTGCACCTACGTGTGTTGAGCAGACCAGCAAACAGCGCAGCACGTTATTTTCGACTGTGCTGTCCTCCGCCCCCCGGTGGAGGGGTAGACCACATGGCCCTGACAACAGCACATTGAACTGGAAGGCGTTACATAACGTCTGCTGCCTCAAACGCAAGAAGCTGCACCAGCCCTGGTATAAAAGCATATTCCGCAGCCTCTTGATTTGCCCGCTGCCTCCGCTTCGCTCTGTGTAGTTGAAAGCCAGCCAGTTGCAGCGCATTGTCCGGGGTCGACTCACACAGCCAGGTCTCATGAAGCAAAGGGCAGCGGCTTGAGAGAAGTCCTTGTTTGTTTGGCACAGGAGTTGCAGTTCGTGCACTTTGTTGTTGAGAGAAGGGAGATTTGCAAGGAATATACCCGAGAGTGGTGTCGCCGGAGTCGGGCGAGTGCTCCAGGGCGCTGCCCACGGGTCCTCCTCCGTCTCAAGACCTTGAACACAGCCACAGCCCCGCCGACCAGTATGTCCAAATAACCCAGCGAGTGAGAGAAATCCGGAACGATGTTTGGAGGTACCGAATATCTGATGTTAATGAGTACCTCTCTCATGAAAGTGATCTTTGTGGGATGTACACAGACGACAGAAAGGAACAAACACAGACAAAACAGCAAGGAGGAGCATACCGTGGTAGCCACCGTCGGCGCCACAAGAAGATGTCCGGGGCTCCGGACTCGTGGGCTTCTATGCCTGTGGGGGTGGCTCTGTGTCGGGTTGTATCCAGGGAAGAGACTCTGGATGATGGATCTGTGTCTGGGGTGCTGGGCTCCGTGAGAGGGTGTTCGTGTCCCGGGGCTCAGTGGCCTGTGTTCGGGGAAGGAGGGGGGATGCTCGCGGCAGGGACGGGGGCTCCGCGTCGGGAGTGAAGGGGGAGGGTGGACTCCCCATTAGGGGGACGAGGGGGGCGCTGTCGGTGACCGGTGTCGGGAGCGGGGGTTCGGTGTCGGGGAGGAGGCGTGGGCTATCGTCGGAGAGTTATGTCTCGGAGGTAGGGAGACGGGCGGCGTGTTGGCGTCCGGAGTGGGGGCGGCATTGTCCGGGATGGGGGCGGCTCTCTGTCTGCGGGGGGAAGGAGGTTGTGTCCGGGGGGTGGGCGGCCCGGATCTCTAGTCCAAGAGGGGTTGAGTGGGGTTGGGGACCTGGGTTCCCTATCTGGGGTTGGACTCAATGTATCTGATGCGTCCTGATGTCCGGGTAACAGGGTTTGCGCGTCGGGGGGGGGGGGTCAAGGGGAAGGCGAGTTGCGTGGTTTGTGTCTGGGTCGTGGGGGTCGGACAAGGAATGGCAGTTCGTGTCCGGGAGTCGGGGGCGTGTGATGGGCGGATCGGAGAGTGGCGGTGGGTTTAAAAAAAAAAAATGACATTTGGACAAGTACATGGATGGATGGAGCAGATTTAGAGGGATATGGGACAAGCGCGGGCATGTGGGACTAGTGTAGATGTTGGTCGCCTTGGGAAATATGGGCCGAGAGGCCTGTTTCCACTCTGTATGACTGGATGCTTTTCTAACAAAGAACATAACTTAATCCTGAGGTAATTGGACAGGGAAACCACAAACGGGCCGGCGTTGTGAGGGTGGGGAGTTTTCAGTGTGACGTGGGTCAGCTGGTAACTTGGGCAGGGGCGGGGGAAGTGAGTCCCGGTCAGTGCGAGCTGAAGCGCTTTGAGAGGAGCAGTAAGGGGCGGCCACACGCGGTGAATGGAGGGGTCCGGGGAGTATTGCGGAACGTGGAGAGCTCGGGGTTACTCCATGAAAATGCAGCGCAGCTCGACAAGACGGTGATGTCCCTGACCCTGGCACACACGGTGTTCATTCACCCTCACCGGCCGCGGCGAGGGCAGCAGGAGCCGGGTGACCGCTGGGAATGTGAGCGAAACACAGAGTGCTGGAGCAACTCAGCGGGTCAGGCAGCGTCTGTGGAGGGAATGGACAGGCGAGGATCCGGGTGGGTTCAGTCTGAGGAAGGGAGGGGTGGGTGAAGCTGAGAGAACCTGCCTCAGGGCCAGCGGCAGGGAACTGATGAGGGGAGCAGAGAAACGGCCGCGCCGTTAAACCAGTCCGCTGTAGCCGAGTTCGCAGAAGAGGTGACCGGCACTTAATTTAGATTAATTTCGTTTATTGTTGTCTCCGGCACCGAGGTCCAGTGAAACGTTTTTTCGTTACGCGCTATCCAATCAGCGGAACTATGATTGTAATCATAGCCGTCCACAGTGTACAAATACAGATAAACGGTATAATGTTAAGTGCAAGATAAAGTCAGATTCATTGTTGTACGAGTGTCTCCAATGACGCACTGGAGAGCAGCGCTCTCTAGTTGGTGATAGTAAGTAAGTTTATTGGCCAAGTATTCACATACAAGGAATTTGCCTTGGTGCTCCGCCCACAAGTAACAACATGACATACAGTGACAGTTACGAATGACTCCGAAAACACTAAACATTAATAATAATAATAATAAATAATTAATGATAAAACACCATTGATCAAGCATGTGAACCAACAAAATACCAGATTAAAGGGAGGCTACAGATTTTTGGCTGTTGAGTAGAGCAACTACTCGTGGATAAAAACTGTTTTCATGTCTGGCTGTGGCAGCTTTGACAGTCCGGAGTCGCCTTTCAGAGGGAAGTGATTAAAACAGTTTGTGGCCAGGGTGAGAGCGGTCAGAGTTGATCTTACCCGTTCGCTTCCTGGCCCTTGCAGTGTACAGTTCATCAATGGAGGGACGTTTGCAGCCAATAATCTTCTCTGCTGATGGGACGATTCGCTGCAGCCTCCAGGTGCCGTGCTTGGTGGCTGAGCCAAACCAGACCATGATGGAGAAGGTGAGAACAGACTCTACGATTGCTGTGTAGAATTGGACATAATTGCCTGTGGCAGATTGTGCTTCCTCAGCTGGCGCAGGAAGTACATCCTCTGTTGTACCAATGACATAGGTAAAAAAAGAGAAGAGGTCCTGAAAGGAGAATTTAGGGAGTTAGGAGGGGAGTTAAAGAGAAGGGCAGCAAAGGTAACAATCTCGGGATTACTGCCTGTGCCACGCGACAGTGAGAGTAGGAATGGAGCGAGGTGGAGGATAAATGCGTGGCTGAAGGACTGGTGCAGAAGGCAGGGATTCAAATTTCTGGATCATTGGGACCTCTTTTGTGGAAGGTTCGACCTGTACAAAAAGGATGGGTTGCACTTGAACCTGAGGGGGACCGATATCCTGGCGGGGAGATCTGCAAAGGCTACTGGGGAGACTTTAAACTAGAATGGTTAGGGGGAGGGACACAAATAGAGAATGCTATTAGACAGTGTGTGAGGCAGGAGGCAGAGAAGGAAAGCACTCAGACCCAACATGTAGGGGGGAAAGAAGAAAACAATAATAAGAGAAACAGAGGGGTGTAAAATGCGGGCGGAAGCAATAGGTAGCAAGGTGAAAAGTAAAAGTGGCAGGCAGACAAATCCAGGGCAAAAATCAAAAAGGGCCACTTTTCAACATAATTGTATAAGGGGTAAGAGCGTTGTAAAAAACAAGCCTGAAGGCTTTGTGTCTCAATGCAAGGAGCATTCGTAATAAGGTGGATGAGTTGAACGTGCAGATAGCAATTAATGATTATGATATAGTTGGGATCACGGAGACATGGCTCCAGGGTGACCAACGCTGGGAGCTGAACATCCAGGGATATTCAATATTCAGGAGGGATAGAGAGAAAGGAAAAGGAGGTAATGGGGTAGCGTTGCTGGTTAGAGAGGAGATTAATGCAGTGGAAAGGAAGGACATTAGCTTAGAGGATGTGGAATCGGTATGGGTAGAGCTGCGAAACACTAAGGGGCAGAAAACGCTGGTGGGTGTTGTGTACAGGCCACCTAGCAGTAGTAGTGAAGTTGGGGATGGCATTAAACAGGAAATTAGAAATGCGTGCAACAAAGGCAAAACAGTTATAATGGGTGACTTCAATCTACATATAGATTGGGTGAATCAAATTGGCAGGGGTGCTGAGGAAGAGGATTTCTTGGAATGTATGCGGGATAGTTATCTAAACCAACATGTAGAGGGACCAACGAGAGAGCAGGCTGTTCTAGACTGGGTATTGAGTAATGAGGAAGGGTTAGTTAGCAGTCTTGTTGTGCGTGCCCCCTTGGGCAAGAGTGACCATAATATGGTTGAGTTCTTCATTAGGATGGAGAGTGACATTGTTAATTCAGAAACAACGGTTCTGAACTTAAAGAAAGGTAACTTTGAGGGTATGAAACGTGAATTGGTCAAGATTGACTGGCAATTAGTTCTAAAAGGGTTGACGGTGGATATGCAATGGAAGGCATTTAAAGACTGCATGGATGAACTACAAAAATTGTTCATTCCAGTTTGACAAAAGAATAAATCAGGGAAGGTAGTGCATCCGTGGATAACAAGAGAAATCAGGGATAGTATCAAAGCAAAAGATGATGCGTACAAATTAGCCAGAAAAAGCAGCATACCAGAGGACTGGGAGAAATTCAGAGACCAGCAAAGGGCTTAATTAGGAAAGGGAAAATAGATTATGAAAGGAAACTGGCAGGGAACATAAAAACTGACTGCAAACGTTTTTATAGATATGTGAAGAGAAAGAGATTAGTTAAAACAAATGTAGGTCCCTTGCAGTCAAAAACAGGTGAATTGATCATGGGGAACAAGGATATGGCGGACCAATTGAATAACTACTTTGGTTCCGTCTTCACTAAGGAAGACATAAATAATCTGCCGGAAATAGCAGGGGTCCGCGGTTCAAAGGAGATGGAGGAACTGAGTGAAATCCAGGTTAGTCGGGAAGTGGTGTTGGGTAAATTGAATGGATTAAAGGCCGATAAATCACCAGGGCCAGATAGGGTGCATCCCAGAGTACTTAAGGAAGTAGCTCCAGAAATAGTGGATGCATTAGTGATAATTTTTCAAAACTCTTTAGATTCTGGAGTAGTTCCTGAGGATTGGAGGGTAGCAAACGTAACCCCACTTTTTAAGAAGGGAGGGAGAGAGAAAACGGGGAATTACAGACCAGTTAGTCTAACATCGGTAGTGGGGAAACTGCTAGAGTCACTTTTTAAAGATGGGATAGCAGCACATTTGGAAAGTGGTGAAATCATTGGACAAAGTCAGCATGGATTTACGAAAGATAAATGATGTCTGACGAATCTTATAGAATTTTTCGAGGATGTAACTAGTAGAGTGGATAGGGGAGAACCAGTGGATGTGTTGTATCTGGACTTTGTATAAGTACTCCTGTTTGAGCACTGTTGGGGTGGACAGCCTACCTGGGGGTAGCGACAGCGGCCGGGCCTCCGTCATAGAGACCGGTCCTGTTGCTCAGAAGGGTAAGGAAAAGAAGAGGAGGGCAATATTAATAGGGGACTCTATAGTTAGGGGGTCAGACAGGCGATTCTGTGGACGCAGTCGGGAGACCCGGATGGTAGTTTGCCTTCCTGGTGCCAGGGTCTGTGATGTGTCTCAACGTGTCCAAGACATCCTGAAAGGGCAGGGAGAGGAGCCCGAAGTCGTGATACCTATAGGTACCAATGACATAGGTAAAAAAAGAGAAGAGGTCCTGAAAGGAGAATTTAGGGAGTTAGGAGGGGAGTTAAAGAGAAGGACAGCGAAGGTAACAATCTCGGGATTACTGCCTGTGCCACGCGACAGTGAGAGTAGGAATGGAGCGAGGTGGAGGATAAATGCGTGGCTGAAGGACTGGTGCAGAAGGCAGGGATTCAAATTTCTGGATCATTGGGACCTCTTTTGTGGAAGGTACGACCTGTACAAAAAGGATGGGTTGCACTTGAACCTGAGGGGGACCGATATCCTGGCGGGGAGATCTGCAAAGGCTACTGGGGAGACTTTAAACTAGAATGGTTGGGGGGAGGGACTCAAATAGAGAATGCTATTAGACAGTGTGTGAGGCAGGAGGCAGAGAAGGAAAGCACTCAGACCCAACATGTAGGGGGGAAAGAAGAAAACAATAATAAACAGAGAATAAGAGGTGGTGGGGTTCTTAAATGGGTGAGCAGAGAAATAGAGGGGTGCAAAATGCGGGCGGAAGCAATAGGTAGCAAGGTGAAAAGTAAAAGTGGCAGGCAGACAAATCCAGGGCAAAAATCAAAAAGAGCCACTTTCCAACATAATTGTATAAGGGGTAAGAGCGTTGTAAAAACAAGCCTGAAGGCTTTGTGTCTCAATGCAAGGAGCATTCGTAATAAGGTCGATGAGTTGAACGTGCAGATAGCAATTAATGATTATGATATAGTTGGGATCACGGACACATGGCTCCAGGGTGACCAAGGCTGGGAGCTGAACATCCAGGGATATTCAATATTCAGGAGGGATAGAGAGAAAGGAAAAGGAGGTGGGGTAGCGTTGCTGGTTAGAGAGGAGATTAACGCAGTGGAAAGGAAGGACATTAGCTTGGAGGATGTGGAATCGGTATGGGTAGAACTACGAAATACTAAGGGGCAGAAAACGCTGGTGGGTGTTGTGTACAGGCCACCTAGCAGTAGTAGTGAAGTTGGGGATGGCATCAAACAGGAAATTAGAAATGCGTGCAACTAAGGCAAAACAGTTATAATGGGTGACTTCAATCTACATATAGATTGGGTGAATCACATTGGCAGGGGTGCTGAGGAAGAGGATTTCTTGGAATGTATGAGGGATAGTTATCTAAACCAACATGTAGAGGAACCAACGAGAGAACAGGCTATTCTAGACTGGGTATTGAGTAATGAGGAAGGGTTAGTTAGCAGACTTGTTGTGCGTGCCCCCTTGGGCAAGAGTGACCATAATATGGTTGAGTTCTTCATTAGGATGGAGAGTGACTTTGTTAATTCAGAAACAACGGTTCTGAACTTAAAGAAAGGTAACTTTGAGGGTATGAGACGTGAATTGGCCAAGATTGACTGGCAATTAGTTCTAAAAGGGTTGACGGTGGATATGCAATGGAAGGCATTTAAAGACTGCATGGATGAACTACAAAAATTGTTCATCCCAGTTTGGCAAAAGAATAAATCAGGGAAGGTAGTGCATCCGTGGATAACAAGGGAAATCAGGGATAGTATCAAAGCAAAAGATGATGCGTACAAATTAGCCAGAAAAAGCAGCATACCAGAGGACTGGGAGAAATTCAGAGACCAGCAGAGGAGGACAAAGGGCTTAATTAGGAAAGGGAAAATAGATTATGAAAAGAAACTGGCAGGGAACATAAAAACTGACTGCAAAAGTTTTTATAGATATGTGAAGAGAAAGAGATTAGTTAAAACAAATGTAGGTCCCTTGCAGTCAAAAACAGGTGAATTGATCATGGGGAACAAGGATATGGCAGACCAATTGAATAACTACTTTGGTTCCGTCTTCACTAAGGAAGACATAAATAATCTGCCGGAAATAGCAGGGGGCCGCGGGTCAAAGGAGATGGAGGAACTGAGTGAAATCCAGGTTAGTCGGGAAGTGGTGTTGGGTAAATTGAATGGATTAAAGGCCGATAAATCACCAGGGCCAGATAGGATGCATCCCAGAGTACTTAAGGAAGTAGCTCCAGAAATAGTGGATGCATTAGTGATAATTTTTCAAAATTCTTTAGATTCTGGAGTAGTTCCTGAGGATTGGAGGGTAGCAAACGTAACCCCACTTTTTAAGAAGGGAGGGAGAGAGAAAACGGGGAATTACAGACCAGTTAGTCTAACATCGGTAGTGGGGAAACTGCTAGAGTCAGTTATTAAAGATGGGATAGCAGCACATTTGGAAAGTGGTGAAATCATTGTACAAAGTCAGCATGGATTTACGAAAGGTAAATCGTGTCTGACGAATCTTATAGAATTTTTCGAGGATGTAACTAGTAGAGTGGATAGGGGAGAACCAGTGGATGTGTTGTATCTGGACTTTTAGAAGGCTTTCGACAAGGTACCACATAAGAGATTAGAATACAAACTTAAATCACACGGTATTGGGGGTTCAGTATTGATGTGGATAGAGAACTGGCTGGCAAACAGGAAGCAAAGAGTAGGAGTAAACGGGTCCTTTTCACAATGGCAGGCAGTGACTAGTGGGGTACCACAAGGCTCAGTGCTGGGACCCCAGCTATTTACAATTTATATTAATGATCTGGACGAGGGAATTGAAAGCAACATCTCCAAGTTTGCCGATGACACTAAGCTGGGGGCAGTGTTAGCTGTGAGGAGGATGCTAGGAGACTGCAAGGTGACTTGGATAGGCTGGGTGAGTGGGCAAATGTTTGGCAGATGCAGTATAATGTGGATAAATGTGAGGTTATCCACTTTGGTGGCAAAAACGGGAAGGCAGACTATTATCTAAATGGTGGCCGATTAGGAAATGGGGAGGTGCAGCGAGACCTGGGTGTCATGGTACACCAGTCATTGAAAGTAGGCATGCAGGTGCAGCAGGCAGTGAAGAAAGCGAATGGTATGTTGGCCTTCATAGCAAGAGGATTTGAGTATAGGAGCAGGGAGGTTCTACTGCAGTTGTACAGGGTCTTGGTGAGACCACACCTGGAGTATTGCATACAGTTTTGGTCTCCAAATCTGAGGAAGGACATTATAGCCATAGAGGGAGTGCAGAGAAGGTTCACCAGACTGATTCCTGGGATGTCAGGACTTTCATATGAAGAAAGACTGGATAGACTTGGCTTATACTCGCTAGAATTTAGGAGATTGAGAGGGGATCTTATAGAAACGTACAAAATTCTTATGGGGTTGGATAGGCTAGATGCAGGAAGATTGTTCCCGATGTTGGGGAAGTCCAGGACAAGGGGTCACAGCTTAAGGATAAGGGGGAAATCCTTTAAGACCGAGATGAGGAAAAACTTTTTCACACAGAGAGTGGTGAATCGCTGGAACTCTCTGCCACAGAGGGTAGTTGACGCCAGTTCATTGGCTATATTTAAGAGCGAGTTAGATGTGGCCCTTGTGGCTAAAGGGATCAGGGGGTATGGAGAGAAGGCAGGTACGGGATACTGAGTTGGATGATCAGCCATGATCATATTGAATGGCGGTGCAGGCTCGAAGGGCCGAATGGCCTACTCCTGCACCTATTTTCTATGTATCTATGTATCTATGTTGTGCCTTTTTGATAGGACGGTCCAGTTAGCTGATTACAGCTGGGAAGAAACTGTCCCTGAATTTGCATGTGTGCGTTTTCACTCCTGTACCTCTAGTCTGATGGGAGAGGGTAGAAGAGGGAGTGTTCGGGCTGGTCCCGGACGGTTTGCTGGTGATGTTTACTCCTCAGTATTTGAACTTTTCAAACTCCGGCGCCGTCAATGTATACCGGGGTGGACATATTCAGCCCCCACCCACAGTCCACGGGCGGATGTGTCGCCTCAACGCCAGGAACCCCTCCCACTACGTCCATCGACCGGTTCCGGGCCTCGCGTCAACCAGCGCTGCAACGCTTCAGCTGCGATTCCCACCAGATGTTGATCGGGACTGTTCGCCACTGAACTCCGTCATTGCCGTAACATTATGGAAAACAGCTCCCTCCGCCCCCACCCCCACCCCACCCAAAAGTACGGTCAGTAAATGAGCAGCGACCCAGAGAGCGAAGCGGAAAGTCCAAATCACCATTCAGCTGAAGATGCGCTCATTGCTTACCCATCACCCCACGATTACAGGTGGCGCTCTCCGCTCCGCCCCAAACCAGAAACCCCGGAAAATTAACCCGTTCTCCACCGACGCTTCTGTACCGGCGGGCGGGAGGGAGGGAGGGAGGGGTGGGGGGAGAATTGGTTACAGCGCAACGCAAGCTCAGCCGTGTACCAGTAGTACTGACCCAGCCCCCACACCGGGTATAAAACCCCCCACTACCCCTGGAACACAGGACAGTACAGCACAACAGCCCCTTCGGCCCACACTGTCTGTGCCGACCATGCTGCCAAGCTCACCTATCTGCCTGCGCATCACCCAACCCCTCTCTTTAATGCCACTGTCGTATCTGTGTCGCCCACCATCCCATCAATTATTAGGAATAACACAAACCCGTTCTCGG
This sequence comes from Malacoraja senta, assembly GCA_038087875.1. Classification (NCBI taxonomy): domain Eukaryota; kingdom Metazoa; phylum Chordata; class Chondrichthyes; order Rajiformes; family Rajidae; genus Malacoraja; species Malacoraja senta. The sequence goes on along the minus strand of CM075985.1, from coordinate 39,626,439 downwards.
GAATAACCTCACTCCCTTCCCCCCCCCCCCCCCCCCCCACGGAAGTACCCTCCACTTACCCTTACGGGATATAATCCCCCCTAAACACACACACCGTAACAAACCCCAGCCCCCCCACCTCCACCCCTCAAGGCCGGGCGCGGTTCCTACCTCAGGCTGTATCAGAGGAGTTTGATGAATGTTCCCCTCGCTCCCAGGCTGCGAAGGGAAGGAGCGGCTTTACACGTCAGCTGGCATCGCCGTGGGTGCAGTGAGACGCGGACGGCCGAACGCGCGCACACGGGGACATGCACAGAGGTACGGGGACTCGCACGGACACGGGGGCGGTTGTGGGGACGCGGGCAGACTGCCACATGGCAGAAACATGCGCTGACCCGCACACATGGACGCGCACACGGACGCGCGCAGGGACACACGGACGCGCGCAGGGACACACGGACGCGCACACGGACGCATGTGGAGCGCACACGGACCCGCACAGGGACGCGCACAGGGACGCGCGTAGAGCGCACACGGACCCGCACAGGGACGCGCGTAGAGCGCACACGGACGCAGCCTGGGTTCCCTCCACCAGACAACAGTAACAATTTGCAACAAGGATCGAACTGTGAATTGAGGCGAACTTACATAGGGTGGGAGGCGGGGGGAGGGTCGAGAGACGGGGGTCGTGGAGGTAGGTTGGGCGGGGGGTGGGGGGCAGGGTTGGCTGCCCTGTCTCCGCCCACAACTACCTTGTCTCTTCATCCAGTAGAGGACTCCCCCCACGGCCACTGCCAGCACCGCCACGACAACGAGCACGGCAATGAGCGGCACCTTGATGCTGGGCTTGCGGACTGTCCGAGATTCAGAGACAGATGGTGGGTGAGTTACAGAGAGCGGGTTCGCGGCTGCCCCTCCCCTACCCCCTCTTATCTAACCCTCCCGTCTCACTCACCCCTCCCCTTCTCACTTCCTCCACTCTC